>JZSA01004443.1:0-83623 GCA_000956155.1 Cotesia vestalis | reverse complement strand
GTGTGTGTGTGTGTGTGTGTGTGTGTGTGTGTGTGTGTGTGTGTGTGTGTGTGTGTGTGTGTTTATATACTAGACATAACACGTTCGCCTTCATTCTTTCAAAAATCCCGCCACTATCTCAGTCGACCAATCAACAACCGAATAAAATAGTCACAGACGTGACTTTCGACAGTCGTTCAGTTCTTTTTTTCGCTAGTCACATCTATCCTTTAGCCATTTGTTTAACATTACCCACAATTCTTTCTTAGTTTCCCAAATTATTTTAGTGAAATCTTCTCACCTCGCTTCATTATTGCACAGTAACTCATTCAATTTACCTGCTACAATCTCCCTGAATTCACCAGCTTTATTGTTGTCCCATTTGATTTTATCCCGACTAGTTGATTTCCCCATTTCCCTCATTTTTTCTATGCTCTGCTCTTTTTCCTTACTTGCCTTCAATTCAAAGGTAACCGGTAGATGGTCAGACTCGGTACGCGGCACAACACATAATCTCTTCACTATTTCTTCATCATCGCGGTCAACGATCATTAATAGGTCCAACACCGATCCTTTAGATTGCTTATCACACCCAACACATGTTATCTTTCCCTCTTCGTCACCCTTACATCTACCATTTAATAACATTAGACCCATCTCTTAGCCTATTTTAATTAATTTTTTCCCATTTTCATTTATTGACTCATCATGAGTCCTTACTTGAACCCGGCATTCACATTCTTCCATACTGTTGCACATTTGCGCCGACCTAATCATCGCATTCATATCACCACAGATAATTATTGAGTCAAACTCACACATACTTATCTCTAAGAGCTCTTTCAATTTCGTTTTTAATACACTCATATTAACATTATTGTAGACCGAAATAATACATTTTTTTGCCCTGAACTTAATAATAAAGCCATAATCCCATTCAGCCAAACACCATTCCGCTCCTAAACTTTTCTTTACACCTACAAGCTGCCTACCTGATAACCTACCCCTTTTGGTCAGTGCACTTTTTTTGGCCCTTTTACCCAGTGATTGTAATCACCACTTAACTTTCTAATTGTTTTTTTGCATCATCGCTCCCTAGCTACGGTTCCTGTAGGATCACTATACTATATTTGGCCAGAAAGTCTTTTCTTTCCTTGAATCTACTCGCGTTATGCGTATTCTACACCAAAACATTACACTTAACACTAGTTCCTGCTTCGCTCCACGCTTTTTCTTCGACGAAAGGACTTCTCCGTGCTGCGTCGCACTAGCTCCAATTCCACCGTTAGTTCGTTGAACTTCTCGACTCCGTCATTCGTAATCAGTCCTAGGTAGCCCACTCTCACGTTTTCGCCATTCTCTCTTTTTTGTCTCGCCAATTGTCTTAGCCACTTTTAGATTTCAATCTCTCTAGGCGTGCGGTCATTATCCAGCCAAGTGCCAGTCTGCTTCAACTTACTACGCTTCTCCAACACCTTCTTTTTTTCTCCTAGAGAGATCATCTCAATGCACACCATGCTTTTGTCTCCATATTTAATTCTAAAGTTGTTTTCATTCCTTTCAAGCCTTTGCGCCACTTCACCAAATGCTTGTTTGCTTTCGTCTTCATTTTGCGTATTGAATCTGAGCACCAGGTTGTTTCTCCTTCGTTTCCTTTCCCGTCTTTTGTAATTAAAATGATCGTTTGCTATTGCGACTGGTTTTCTAGCTACGCTGTTTCTTTCCACCCTGAGGAAGTCACCAGCCCTGTCCTGTGTAGCCTCTACTTGATATGTTCTTTCAGTTTTTCTATCTCTCTTCTAGCCCTTAGTATCTTGTTATGTAGGATCATTTTGCTTTTTTTAAAAGCAAAATTTTTTTTTTTTTTTTTTGAAAATTTAAGCACTTTCTGGAACAACAAAGTGGAAAAATCCCGGAAAAATGTTTTTTTCTCATTTTGAAAAATTATGAACTTTTCAGAGCAAAAAACGTGATCCTTTCATTTTTTAAAAATTTCGATCGAGTAAAACAAAAGAACGGCTGACTGGATTCAAATTAATCCAGTCAGCCAAATTGCTCATTGTAGGGATTTTGTGAACATATTGAACTGTAAAAGGCACACTTAACATTAGTAGTTTCCTCAATATTTTCAATCCAGAGGTTGATTTTCCAAAAAACCACTAAAAGCCTTTTTTTGTAGCATTTTCATATTCATGTGACAAAAAGAAAAAATTTTTTTTTCGAAAAAGCAATGGCTCGTCGTTAAAGAGAATTCATTCAAGTTCTTGAATCCTACCTTTAACTTTCTGTGCGATTACTGGTTGCTGAGATATCTATAATCAAAAACAAAAAGATCCTTTTCCATTTGAAAACCGATATCTCGCCGAGAAGTGGACGTATCAAGGTGATTAAAAAAAGAAATTAAAGCAAAATGACCAAAGTGTCCGATTCTTATTGTGGTTAAGTAAAGAAAATTTTTTCCACGCCCGTAGATCAAAAAAAAAAACTAAAAAAATTTCGAAAATTTCTTGTTGCTGGTTTTTCTAATATCACTTAAAAACCGCGGAGGCTACAAAATTTTTAAGTTTTAATCCAAAAACTAGACACTCAGAGCTACAATTTCTTTTTTTTTGATTTCCTGTGCGATTTTTTCTTTCGAAGTTACGGCCTGTTGAGAATTGCCCAAAAATTTGGAATTTTTTTTTGAACCCCTAATTTCTTCCAGTATTGTATATCTACATACGCAAAGTAAAACATTTTATAACAAAATGTTCTTTAAATTCTGACATGAGACCGGCTACAATCGCTAGATTTATAAATAAATCTATCTAAAAAAACAATCCAATTCATACATTTTTTGCAAAATAAATTTATGATTGTTAGAGGAAAAAAATTGCATTATGAAAGTTCTTTTTATAGCTCAGAAACGGATGGTCAAAAAAATTCATGAACACCTGTTTCCTCAGCCTCAAAACACATCAAATTTAAAAAAAATTCTGTGGAGTCAACCTCAAAAAGTGGCTGATTTAGTTTGAAATGCTCCATTTAAATTTACATAAAGTTTATTAGATGTGGCCTTGCAACCACTTTAGACCTTACAGTTATAATTTATTGTCACAAATAAACTTCACGAGTACTATTATACTTCTTAAGATTATTGTCCATGATCGTTAAAAAACAATTTTTTCCCGGTTATCTTTGCTCTATGAAATAAAAAATAGTATTTAATAAGTCGCGGCACAGGCGCTAGAACAAAAATCGCGGAGATATCACTGGGTATAATCCAAGATTCTACTGAGTATAATCCAAATTTTACAGGATACAATCTCGGATTAAATCCAGTGGAATCTTACGGGGTATAATCTGAGATTTTACTGGGGGAAATGGAAGATTACCATGAGTATAATTCAGATATCACTCAGTATAATCTGGATTATACTAGCTACTATCTAAAATTTCTTCTCACTACAGATTTCACTGAGTATAATCTGGAATGTTATCCAGTGTAATCTTGTTCTTTTCATGTAGGATCACGGGTATTCGGAATATTACAATCTAATTAAATAATTGTTAAATGTCGATGCTTTGTTCCCTTTTATTGAAACTTGATCAAGCTCTGAAAAATATAGCAATGAATAAACATGCTATCATCAATAAAATACAATAAACAAATAAACATTAGCAACTAATCTTAATATATCTAAGTGATCGTTAATAATAAAAAGTATAAACATACATAATTAATTAAATAAATTATACTCCATTTAGTTACTTTCAAACAGTTGGTGAATTAACTCTCTGAGGCTTCTGGACAATTTCTCCCACTTTGTGGACTGTCTAGCGGGCGGCCCGTTTCTGCGTTAGTGTGTCTGTTCATGTGCTCTCATGAGCAGTAGCGTGTACCTACTATAATCTTAATTCGCGATCCCTACTCCGCTGCCACGCGGGGGTCACTTAGTCCAACTTTGGCGTTAAAAAGTCAATAAAATTTATCGGAAAATGATCCAAACTTGTACATTGTTTAACTATTTCATTCAATTCAAATTGAATTAATTTAATTCTTATGATGAAAACTGTCAAGAAAATTATTCATAAAAAACTTAAAAGTAGATTCGATTTCATATAGGGCATTCTATTTTTCACTTTTACATTTTCAATTTTAATTCAGAAATTAGAAATTTTAAGAAATTCAATTTCTCGGAAATAAAAATTTTTAAACAGATGTTCAGATTAAGTAATGTTCGCATTCAGTATCGTAAAATAACAGCAGATTTTAATTTTTATATTTCAAGTGATCGAAGGCTAATTACATATTATTTTACAATTAATAACGAGTGCTGAATACACACACCTATGGATTCCCTGACATGGATATTAGGTTGACATGAGATGAACATAATACGTACATCCTTGCGTCCAACTATTCTGCTTAAGCGACCCTCTCCTCCCCCCAAAATTTTGAATTACTAACCTTGAAATTTAAAAAAATGACTTTTCGAACTGGAATAACGTAACAAAATCAAAATAACTACATTGAAAAGTTTGTAAATACTCGGTTACATATCCACAGAAAAAATTAATGAATACTAATATTTATAAAAGAGAATAACAATATTTTCTCTTATTATGAATTCGCGACCGAATGCTCGCCGTTTAATATACTTAGTAATCAGCACTAAAATAGTCAAATTTTTAAAAGAGTAATATTACTTAAGCCACAAGGCATTTCGTTATTACACGTACCTCGGAAAACGACTCGGTATGGAACTGAGACGAGATAAGTAATAATCGAAGACAAAATTAAGGGCTCACTATAGTGAAATGGCTATATCCATTTTTGCCGATACGTAACAGAGTATTGAACCCACTCGAGCTCAAGGAACAGATGTTATATTTCATCAAAAGATTGCACGAAAAAAAATTTGAGTTCAACCAACAGAATATTCTATTCTGGAAAGCTTAGGTCTCAAGAAAGGTGCTTTTTTTTTCTTTTTTCAAACAATTTAATTGAAATTTAGATTCGCAAGCAAAATTTTTCATTAAATTATAATATCATATTACTCATGATAGAGATCTTGTACTTTTAAGAATAAATGATTTTCTGCTATAACTATTAATTTTCTGAATAGAGTTCGTTCGCCTTTCATATATTTTACATTATCTTCCATTTCAATATATTTATTGTTATTACGAAACTCTCTCCATACTCGCAATAAAGTATTTTGAGTTGTCCAAACGTCATGAAGTGGTCTTCGAACAAGCAATAATGAAGATGCAATATGCGGAAGCCAGATAATCGCGGGCTGCGAATGTATTTATCGTACCAACCCACCAATCAATGAGCGTAATATTAAGGTATGTCAAAGCGTGCGTGCGCCCATTATTTTAATTGGTAGTCCTTACGTTATTCATTTATCAAATACTTATTTTTAAGTTTAATTAAATAATAATAGTTTCGATTCAATTTTGTATCATTTGGTTAAGCAGGTTATGAGACTTATGCGGCAAAGTATCATGCCAACTTCCTATATAAGTAATTGACTTACATTCAAAATTAAATTAAGAAACTCATTATAGTTAAATAGTTAATTATATTGTAATGAAAAAAAATGGGCAAGCAACTGTTTAGCTGAAAGTCATTGAGAAGAGTGGCCGCTATTGGATATTCTTAAAAATAATCCACAGCATAACTCTATGCGAACAATTTCACGAAAATTTATTTACGAGATAATAATAAATTAGTACTCAGTTAATATTGTCTATTTAAGATAATCCAGGATAGATGATATAAATCAAGTAGCGTCTTACAATTTAAGAATTTGTAAAGAGCTAACATTAATTTTGATCTTTTATTAGATGGCAGCCAGGATAAAAACAAAAGTATTCAAAAATGAAGGACTTCAAACGATATGGATTCGATGGATCTTAGAATCCTACTGCCAACATAACCAGACCAAAAGAACTGAATGGATTCAATTCCTCAAAATCAGGTTATAGAAGGAAGAAAATCTTTTATTTATTACAAAACGTAATATTTATAAACATCAGTATCAAAATTGAATAAGGATTGTATTAAATTCATTTATAAAATCTTCATACAGTTATTAAGTTGAAATCTTGATGTAATTTTTTTTTATTACCAGCCAATCAACATAATAATCATTCATGATTTCATTTTTTTCATCATTAAATTAAGATGAAATGTATGTGAAACCAATTTATCCTTAACATGATTGGTTGAAGTTGATTATAATATACATAAATGTCACATGAATACATCAGAAGTCTAAAAATATGACAAATTTAGCCTTTAGACTTACGCGCGTATGTCATATCTCGTCTCATCTCATTTTTTCCTAAAAAGTTGATTAATAGAGGTCAATATCATTTCTGTAATCTTTTTATTCAGTTTGTGATTGGTCGTCTGAGATTAAGGCGAAATTTTCGATCGAATGAAGGCGCGCGAAGCGCACATGATGTGTCTAGTTCTATTAAAAAGAAAAAATTTTTTGAATATCATAAAAGAAGTCTACTAATATAAATAAATAAATTAGATAAGAAAAAAATCAGTTGTAATAAATTATTGAAAATTAATATTGATTTTTTTGTTAAAACTTTTTAAGGCATGCAGTAGCCTATCGGATCCGGCTCTTGCTTACCAAAGCATTGGACCGAATTCGAGTCCGGCGTACACCAATGAATATTTTCAATATTTAAGTGTATTGTTCTGCTCAGCCCAAAAAATAAAATGAGTTCCAACCTCAAAAGTTTACCCCCTACCGTAGTCGCTCACGATCTTAGCAGTTCATGCGACTTTAAACAATTAAAAAATCAAAAAAATAAAAAATGATAAAACTTTTTATTTACTGGATTACTTTATTGCTGGGGTATAAATCGCTTTAGTCTCTTACCTACTCTGTTATTTTCTAATATTTATCATTATTTAAAACATTTCTTACCGTTTTAATCTATTATGAAAGTATCATAACAAAATGTGATAATTATGTAAACATTAATTATTTGAATGAAATAAAAGTAATCATAATAATCGAAATTTAAACAATTGACTCTATTCCCTAAATCAGTAAGCTTAATATAGATTTAGTAGTTATAATTGTTGGGAAAAGGATCATTAGTAAAAATAAAGATAAAATATAACGGACGCAAGATCACAATACAACTTCTTAGAAGTATATCAATATATTATACAATTCATAATTACACACGACTAAATTTCATTGATAAATCATTCTCATAGTTCATTAATACACTTAAAGTAAACGAAATCATTCAATTACTACCATTATATTGTTACCGATTATTTATTAAAATAAAAAACTATTCGTTCTGAGTCTATGGAATAAAATTATTCATTCTAAATTATTTGAGGACAGAAAGATTATATTATAAACGATGGCAACTTACAAAACCTTTGTTTTCCGACACATTAGTTACATAAGTTTCTCAATATATTAAAAATATGTCGACGATTCATTGTTCCCTGATTAAAAAAAAGTATTGACCTATGCAGCTGTATATCTATATTGTATGTATATATAGATATACAGTTTGCATTGGGCGAATTCGTATGGATTCATTTATATTCATTTTCAATCTTTTTCAATACTTTTTTTTAATCAGGGTTAATACACTGCAAACAATGAACCTACCGTCGTTATAATTTATATCATCCCGGGATATTTTTCATTCATGGAGTTGATGGATGTAAAAATAAACAAAACTATATACGACTTCAAATGTTTTTGAGAATTTCTTTTATTTAAAAATTTTTTTAAACTTAGTTCAACTAAATGCAACTTTTAACATTTCACCAACATCAACGATTTTTTCTCGAGGTTTACCTAATAATTTTCCGCGATCACGTTCAGCTTTGTCAATTTTTTCCCAATTTTCAAACGTAACAATAGGTATATTTTTTTTTTCTAAGATCTTAATCAGTCCTTTTGTACCAGCTTTATGATCACTTACATTGAGTTCTTGTTTTATAAAATTTCCAGTTTGGAATGCGTTCGTCATGGTTGAGAGAATAACTCCTGTTGGTCCTGTAGCAACCCATCCGGCCGCATAAAGGTTATTTTGAACTTTACCATGAGAATTAATCACACGACCCCTTGATAGATCAAAAGGTATACTCTCATCAATCTGTACAGATTTAGATCCGATACTTCTAAAAACTAAACTACATGATATTTCTTCTTCGTCGCATGTGGGTATTGCATCTGCAGTAAGAAAATCGAGACCAACAACATCGTTTATACTAAGTACAACTTTTTCAACAGAGTCTCTTCCAATTATTTGTTTTGGGCTCCTGTAAAAAATTGGTGCGAATAGTTTTTTATTGTTGATTTTATTATCATCAAAAGTTGTGGGAGATAAATTATTAAGCATAAGTTCCATCAGTCGCTTTTTCGGACGTGGCAACTGAGGAAGATATTCTTTAATTTTTTCAAAATCAGTTGATCTCCATATAGTTGTACAGTTCTGCAATTTTAAAATTTCACGTAATTCAGCAGTAGTAAAAGCAACTTGCAAGGGTCCTCTTCTACCAACTAACCATACTTTTTTAACTTTACTTTGGGATAATTCTTCTAATGCATACGATGTTATATCTGTTTTCTGAAAGATATAATTAATTAATATTATATTTCAATATCTGCAGTATTAAATTTATTTGAAAATAGATAAATCTGCTTCCCTCTTCGTTATAAAACTGTCGCTATTGATAGAAACTATGTAGTTTAACCACATTTTAAAATTAAAGATATAAATATATCTATAAATATATTTATAAGGTCTGATAAGATCTAAAAAATTTGTGCACCTACCAAAAATGTCAATATTTTTTTTTCCAACTAAATGGATCATTATATACCAAATTTACGATTATGTGTCGTTTAAAACATACAATATTTAACATGAGTTTAATAGAAGAATATAACTTTCAAAACTGTGATTCCGTATGGAACGATCCACAATATATATGTTCTTATTCTTTTTTTTTTTTTTTTTTTTTTTTTTTTTTTTTTTTTTTTTTTTTTTTTTTTATGACAATTTTCTAGAAAATTTATAAATTTGTTTAAAATGTGATAATCAATTTTTTTTAACAAAAAAGTCCAAATTTCATTTTTTTTTTTTTAAAAAAAAAAAAATCAATAATCTCATATGGAAACATTTTAGTAATTATTTTTGGTCGACATACAATTTTTGCTAACATTAAAAGCTTTAAGACTAAATAAAAAATTAATTTTTGATTAATTTAATAATTAGAATCTCTATTTATCTATATTTTATTGTTAAAAATGAAGTGTACCCTACTTCTAAACAATTAGCTGACTTTTAGATTTTGAAAACTAGAGGTCGGTCAATCTATTTTCAATTAGCTAAAGATAATTTTTAATAAATAAGCTTTAAAAATATTATGTACTTTTAAATCATCAATAGGAGTTAATAAAATTCGAGCAATGTCTAATGCGACATTTCCTTGCCCAATTATCACAGCTTCTTCCACGTTCAAATTGATTTTCAGGTCTTTATCGGATGGTACTCCGTTGTACCATCCTACAAACTTTCGCCCAGAAATAACATTGCCTAATTGTTCACCAACGATCCCAAGTAATTTATCTTGATCAGAGCCATATGCCTGTAAATGATATATTTTCAATTTCAACATTAACAAAATAATTATTTCTACCTGCGTTAATAATTACCAACAAAAGAACATGATAATTGTCTTTTAATTCTTCCAATGATATATCCTGGCCTACATTGATGTTTCCCATAAACCTAACTCGAGAATTTTTTGCAATTTTCTCAAAAGTATTGATGACATTTTTTACTTCAGGATGATCAGGAGCAACGCCAAAACGAACGAGACCATACGGCACCGGTAAGCGTTCCAATATATCAATATGTACATTTTTAGATAACTAAAATAATTTTAATGAATGATGGAAAAATCAGGATACTTAAACTGCTCAAAGCGAATTATTGAAAGATACTCAACTTATTTTGAAAATTTCGTTAGTATTTTTCTTTTCACGTCAAATATTGCATCAAAAACATAAAATAAAAATAACATTAATTGATAAAGTACAGAAAACTAATAAAACGTGATCTTGATTGCAGTTTTGATGTTACATATTGCTATAGTTATTTTTAGGATTGCTCAATTTTTATAATAAAATGATCATAGATCGAAGAATTCAATAATCCACCGAAAGCAGTTTTGGTGTTCATGTAAGGCTATTTTATATTTTTGCAATATATTCTAGAAGCTTCAGATCTTTATATCAATTGATTTCTAAGAAAACAAAAAAAAAGGCTAAGTGATATGAATCAGTAAATTTCTTAGATGAATATGAATTTAATGAATAATCTTATTTGTTTAAGGGTGTAGTCTAATTGGACACTTTCGACAATTCGATTTCTTTTTTTACATTTTTCAAATGTATATGTGTCTAAGAATTCTCGGGGATGTGTTCCCTGTTTTGAGCCAAGGATCGCAGATTGAATTTTGGTAAGATTTTTTTAATATGAAACTTAATACGCGTTTTAACGAGACTGATTGAATTCTACGACACGTTATTCGAAAGGGTTTATCAAAACTTAGATCTGATTAGATTTGAGAGTTAATCCATTGAGCCATTCCGAAGAAATTAAAAAAAAAATTCGAATTTTTATGTTTTTTAAGAATAACTTTAAAGCGTGCGAAAAAATCATAATAAAACCATTTATAAATTTTTTGTGCTTGAAAAACTGCGTTCAAAATTAATATTAATAGTCTATTTTATAACCATTGGCATACCAAATCTAAAACACTTCGATTTTTTTGATTCACATAAGTCGTCGTCGAGATATCGTGTAGGAACCGACACGCCTCCAAATTATGGCGTTCCGTTTGAGTACGATTTTTTTTTGTAAAGAAACTGAAAAAAATTTTTTTTATTTTTGTCATTTAAGACTTCATTTATCATCTCTAACAACTTTTATAAACACATCTTTCATAACAAGCTCACGAGAAATTTCTAAAAACAGCCTATGTTTTTAGCTGACGAACTAGACTACATCCTTAAATCAACTGAATAAATCACACTTACATATAAATTATAAAAAAATTGTTTATCTATTAAAAGCAATTAACTCTGTAGCTTTTTGAAAAGTATATTCTTTAAAAGATCAATACTTAAGAGTTTTTCACTACAATCTACTGTCTTTTTAACAATTTTTTTTGTCAAGTTCAGTCCGGTCTTGGGGCTTCCATAAACATTTGTATTTTAATTTTTTTCAATTATTAGATATTTTGAATTTATACGAATACTTTTTTACCATCAATAGGAACTTAAAATGAATAATTAGTCATTCAAATAGAATCACTACACAAATTGACCTAAATATTTTAGTTAATAAGCTTGTTGAATACCTTGAGTAATTGTTGACAAGCATAAAAGCCAGCTGGACCAGAACCAATGATGCATACTCGAGGAATAGGTTCTTTAACTAAGTTACTTAACTTTCTTATTGATCTGGAGAACATAACGAAAATTTATCTGTGAACCATATGTATGAGTCTTAGATTAGTTCAGGAACTATACATTGACATATAAAATTAATCCAACATTACATTAAAAAAAAAAATTAGGAAAACGGTTGACCCAAAAGGCCATCCCTGCAACTTCCCACCGACTCCATCATACTCAAGCGCTCAAAATTGTACTTATTACGTTTTTGAGCTCTTCAAGCTCAAAAGTCTGATAGACGTTTCATAAAACACTATTTTTTGAATTTTCCAACCGTAATAACTTTTGAATGAATTAACCGATTTTCACGCGGTTGGCGGCGATCGACGCAGTTTTTTAAGCTTCATAAAAAATTTTTAACTGATCGAACTAAGGTTTTCGAAGTAATTCCGAAAAAAATTTTTCGATTTTTCGATTTTCTTTCGACAACGATAACTCACGAACGAATCAACCGATTTTGACCGGGCTGGCGGCGATCAACGTGGTTTTTCGATGTTGAGAGCCGATTAGTTTTTGGAATCGATTCAATTTTCTTAGCGGGAAGTTAAAAATTGCTTGATCTTAACGTGTCGAGAATAATGCTCAATAGCAAACGCTTCGCAATCTGTCTTTTTAACTGACCATTTTCAGATGTACATAGATATAGATGAAGATATAAGATCAAAAACATTTTAATGTGTGGTTATCTACTTAGATGTAGTAAAAGATTTTGTCTCAGCTGTTTTTTATATGATTACAAGATTTCAACAGATTATGAGATCACAAAATGTATTAAAATTTCTATTTTCACTTTTGAGCTTATATGGACAAAATGATAAATAGATTTTTAAGCTGTACTAATGGTAATCAGCAGGGCCAACTATTTTTTCGTTTTTTTATCTTTTGAACACAGATAATCTCTGCATTTTCGAAGTTTATAAGTCATAATATTGATTTAAATTCCATATTGATTTTTTTAAAACGGTCATATAATGTTATTACAATCGAATCCTTATTCTTCCTAAATTAAATAAAATAACTTACTTTTCAAATTATGTTTTTGTGCTACAATAATTTTAATTCTAATAATTTCCAATAAAAATTGTATTTACAGTTTAAATGTTTTACTATTAGTATCAGCATAACATATGAAGAAATAAATATTCATCTATTTAAATTTCTTTTTTTTTAGTTTTTTTTTTTTTTTTTAAAAAAGACCATGATATGCATAGGCAGCACAGATTAAGAATAAATTTTGGATTACAGCCATAATTATTAAAAAAATCTTAATATATGTATGGTTTTAATAAGTATCTTTATTAAACTTAAAAGGACTATATCTCGAAAATATATGTAAACATAAAATTAATGAAATAGTGGCATTTGAATTTTCGAGCTCATTTTTCTGTGCGTTCATGTGTTCATACGACTAACAATAACAATTGTTACCACAACAACTCATAAGTCAGTAGATACCACGATATATGCAAACCCCTATTTCAACGTTTGAACAGTATATTATTTCACTAGAAAAAGTTTATTATTTTCAAGAGATAAAATGTAATTAAGTACGAAATTCTTCGTTATAATAAAATCAAATTAAAGATAAATGAGGTTAGGGAGTCGTATCGTCCGAGAATAAATACTCGGTAGATATCGAGTACGTTTTCTCCGCGCACTTTTTTGAAAATCTATGTATTTGATTTTATTTAAGACTACCTCTGAAGAAAGCTCACAAGATAAAGATATTATATTTACGCTAATTACACTAAATTATTAAAATGATGAACTTACACAAACGATTTGCGAAAGTTTTTATATCCACAGCTCAATAGCTGCTGTGCTGGTAAATTCTTGATGAATTAAAAATGCCTTACTTTCTCAATGTTATTGAAATGTAAAAAAAAAAATTAGAGCACATAGGTACATAATTAGAGATTGAACAAACTTACAAAGCTCCAATATCAATTTTTTACTCCTAAATAGGTTGACCAACAGTCATCAAAAATAAGTAAAATTAGTGACGGTAGATTTTGTATTTTTAATCTTGCGAATATGTAATAAGTTGATGTTAGGTTAAGCCACGTGAATTTGAATAATTCTAAGGAATTATTGAATTATTGAATCCCATAAAGTCTCGACGTTGTATCATTTTTTTATAAGCCACTGAAAAAATCAAAATAAAAAATGCCTCTATATGCATCTAGCAGGTGACACTACTTGCCAACGAAGCGCGAATTTAAATGTAATTCATATTATTTTAAATATTTTATTAATTTATAATTTAAATAGTGAAAACAGTCTTTAAGTTTTATGTGATAGAATATTTATTATATATACAGTATATTTTGTTTCGAATAAACATGATGATAACTGATGAAATCTGATGATAACTCGATTTTTGAAAAACTAATAATTTGGTGGGGTAAAACCAATAACTTCCCGATTTTCGAAAATTTTCCATTTTCTTAGCGGGAATTTAATGGAAATCAATCAAATTAATTATGAATTATGAATAATATTTTGCATCACATTTCTAAGAAATTCATCAAAAACCGAAAAATGTATTTGAAAAATTTTAAAATGTAGTTTTCACGAAGGTATGATTGATAATGGAAAAAGCAAAATTTTTTTAAATTTTTATTTCATAACAAAAATATACAGATGAAGCTAATAAAAAGCATGTAAAAATATTTCCATGGTTTTCTTCAAATTTGTAGTTCTATGTTTGCATCTTTGTAACCGACTCCTTTCGATTTTGACCCACTAATTAGGATCGTTAGGATTAAATGATTTTTTCACGCATTCTTTGCGTGCGAGCAAGAGAGATAAGACAAGCACGTGGTCTTGAGCATATGGGTATCATTCTGATTCGAGCACTCGCCTCGGCACAATAGTCAAGGCAATAGTCATAATTACAGGTATTAATGGTAATCACGGAATTAACAGTGGATTAAAATAAATAATAGTTTTAAAAAACTAAAAACACACACTTTTATAAATAAATCAAGCTAAAAAGTAAAAAATAAATAATAGTTTTAAAAAACTAAAAAACACGCTTAATACAGAAAACCGTGAGGTGCTTTTTGAGATATTATCGAAATGATAATCCTTCTACTCATATCTGTAAATAAAATATTTATAACTATTTTCCTTTGTATCTTTTTTTTATATTTCCATTTTTTTTAAATTTAAATTGTTTCAATTGACTATTTTCTAATTTTAGGCCTTTTCAATTTTATTTTTGTATGATAATATGATCTAATAATTTAGTAAATTTCTTTATATTGAACTATAGTTATTTGATATTGTTTATTTTTAAGACTGTAATTATAAGGAGACTAATATTTTATTTATTTTCTTTTAATTGAAACGTCAAACTTATTTGAAATATTTTATTTGTATAGTTTTTAATATTCAAATTATTTCTCTGGTGATTTATTACATATGAATTTTTCATCTTTTATTATGTTTATGTATAGTAATTTTTATTTGGATAAATTTCTATAATTATGTTTGTCTGAGCTTACAATTATTTATTTTATGTGAATTTTATTCATAGTTTCGTTTATTTCTTTTATTTTCTAAACATATTATTAATTGAAATTTTTAGTGAGAGATGTCCAAATTGATAATTTTTTATTTTACTCGAATCATTGTCAACCGTTACAAATCAATGACTACGACTGTATTTATAAAAAGAAAAAAATATAAAAAGAAGTATCTGTATTGATAAAAAATATAATAGTTTTTCACGATAATAATTTAGTCATTCATCATTCTCAGAATCGATCTCAGGTTTATATTCGCTAGATTATAATATAAATAACATTATGAAAAGATTGTTTTCTTAATACAGCATCTAATCATAATGATTATTATAAAAAAAAATAAGCATATTTTATTATTAATTATTTTATGTATTATTTAAAATATGATATTTAATAATAATTATTTATGAAGTTATCATTGATTTTTTCTATAATATTTATTTCCAATATGTTTTGGATTTCTCAAAAACGAAAAAAGTTAAATAAATGGATGATGTAAAATATCAAGTGTTGAAATTCTAAAGAGTTTTATCTTTGACAGTTTTAATTAATCATAAAGAAAAATACTTAATAATATCTTTAGATGAAATTGCAAATTGAAACAATCATTTGACAATAAACAAATTATTTTGATTATATTGATAATGATTAAATAAGAAATTTAACTTATTTATTAAATTTACAATGTTGCTCCCTTCTTCTCTCTCTCTACGTGGTGAAGGCCTACTGGGGACCCGCCACGTTAAATAAAGGGGACGCATCTTACTACACAGTACCTCGTAGGTGATGTGGAAATCTGTGTAATGATTGAATTATCGAAAAAAAATTTTTATACATGAAGACTCATAACATTATTTTGAAATATGACGAAATTCCTGATTTATTAATTGAAAATTCATATATTTTTAGTTCTTACATTAAAGGATAACCTGTAATATTCATACAACGAACGAAAAAACGAAACGATTGCAAGAGTAAAATTTCTTAAAAATGATCCAAAGCTGGATTTTTTTAGCTTTAGAAAAAAATGGGAGCACATAAATTGAAGTTTAATTTCTCATTTTTTAAATGCGATTTACAGGAATCGAATAACTCGACGCGTTCAAAAGTTATTTGAGGGAGAAGTAGTGAAAGTATCAAATTTTCGAAATTTCAAAATTTTCAAATGCTGTAATTTCTAAACTATTTGACTGATTAAGCTCATATTTGAACTTGATCTTCCTAGTAGTCGATAGAATAAGTATGTTGAGTTTCATTGAGATCCCTTAAGAATTGTTGACGCTATCGTCGTGACAAGCAGGCATATCGTATATATATATATATATAAACTTTCGAACCATATGTATTTTCTGACTCAGTTCGTCGAGTTAGGTCGAAATATAACAAAATTTATGAAAATTTACGTCATAAGGAACAAATACAATAGTTAGATTTTTATGAAATCTACTAAAAATGTATATGTGTCAAGAATGATTGAAAAAATTCGAAAAACAGTATTTTCTTATCTTGACTTTGACAGCTCTTTGCAGAACAACAAGCTCAAATTTTTTCTCGTGCATTTTTAAGTAATTAATAATCAAATAATGAATTAATAAAATTGAATTCCACCCTTTGCAAATTTAAAATTGAATTTGAATCTTAAAAATATAAAATATCGTGAATGTGTACACAAAACTAATTCGGCTGCTGTGACTAATACTAGTTCGATTTTGACCGCAAGGTACCATGTCTCAATAGGGCAGTTCCACATCAATGTTGGTACATAATTTTTATTTACCTCCATTAAAGCCGAGCTCTGCTAGCCAGTTCTAACAAAATTTGGAAAAAAAGGCTGATATACCGTTCATATTTATACTCAACCAGAATGGAAACTATATTCTACAAAATCTGTCACTCCAGTGGGAAAAATCATACGTTTCTGAGCTGTTTGCGACGACGGAACTTAACAACTTTCAAGAATTTAAATAAAGAAATGGTGAGTTTTCCGATGTTTTAACCATTTTATAGCATTCAATATAACTTTAAATAGTTGTTGATGTTTTACAATAGAATTATAACTATTAGAGTTGAGATGAAATTTATCTTTTAAATATAGCATTTTGCCATATGTCTATTTGTTTTATCTATTTTACAAATGTAATTCAATTATTTTATTTTCATATGTAAATTATATTTCAGACAAAACTTCAATTATCAGAACGAGATGATGTATTGAAGCCATTCTTACAAAAAGGTTGGACCATTAAAACTGAAAAAGATGCTATGTACAAGGAATTTTCTTTTAAAAATTTTAATGAGGTTTGAAAATTGTTTCTAAAGTTTTCTTTTTCTTTAAACAGTGAAATTAATGCGCTTCCTGATGTTACAGGCATTTAGTTTCATGACTAGCATTGCACTTGAAGCAGAAAAAATGGATCATCATCCCGAATGGTTCAATGTTTACAATAAAGTGAATATAACTCTGACATCTCACGATGTCAGTGGTCTATCTCAACGTGATATTAAGCTCGCGAAATTAATCGAAAATAAATTGCAACATATGTGATAATCACGTAATAAAGTACAGTTTTTTTTTTATTTTTCCATTGATTGTGCCCACTTGTCTTTAATTGAAGTTATTGAACTTTATTCGGCATATCTCACAAAAAAATTGTGTTTCATTCTCCCGTAATAAAAATATATATTTTTTTAAAGATCAGTGAGTTATCACTGATCTTTAATTAGTGTTAATATTGTTGTAATTCACTAAATTGTAAACAAATTTTTTTATTTGTACATTGTTGTAAGAAAATAAAACGCCTCCAATGAAATTCCATTCATCTCAATCAATTGTCCTTGTATCGAAAGTAATTAAACATTTTGTTGTGTTTCTTCAATAGTCAAATCAGTTGTAAAATTGTCACTGAACAAAATATTTACAAAGTTTTGTCGGGATTATCACTTACATATTTCGATTTGTAGCTGGTGCCTAATTAAGAAGCCGAGTTTGAGCAAACAGATAATTTTGTTCGAACTAAAATTTTGTTCATAAAATTTAATTAAGGATTGCTATTAAATAAATGAAGAATAAATGCTACGATACAATACATTGCCATTATTATTAAAATTTAAAATATGTGCTGTTTCATTTAATATCACATGAACTCGAAGGGTATGTGATTTTTATTTTAGAAATTTTTTTTTATATTTTACACCAACTTGAAAGTGCAGCATTCACAAAGATAAAAAAAATTGGACAATTTTACAAATTTTTATACTAAACTATAATGTGGTATAATTTTTATACCATGATATAATTGTGTAAAGTGGTTAGGTAAATGATCAACTATTTCTTAGTTGAAAAAAAATAATTGTCAACGCTGAGTATTAAGTAGCTTAGAAAAATTGTTTTGTCAATCATTAAGAGTATTTCTTATACTATTTCTTAACGATAACTCATGCTATATTGCTATATTTTTTAAAATAACTTAATATAACATTTATATTGATTTTACAAATTTTATTACATTCTTTTTAAAAAATATCTGAATTTCTTCCATTATATTTCTTGTGGTTTAACTATCTTGTCCTGTGGTTATGAGGCACAATGCTTTCTGTAAATTTTCTATAGTTGTTGGTATATCATCATAATTTATAGCGTTTCCAGCCCATTTAATGTATTTTTGCGCTTTAAGCAATTGATCAGCACTTAGACTAGCTCGTTGTTTTGTATCTAAATATAAGTTTATTGCATTAATAAAATAAATATCAACAATTGACGATAAACACAATCAAATATAAAACATTCTTTTTGTTTTTACAGAATATTATTACCTGGCAAATTTATGTTAGTAGTTGAAGCTGCAGATGTATCATCCGACAATGCTGGATCATGAGAAGAAACATTTTCACCCGGCTTCGGATCCGTAATCTCTTTTTCATCTTTTACATTATTTGAATCCGATTCTGAATTACTGTTCAACATTGTTTCACCATCTGAAGCTGAAAATGATTGTAAATATTGTAGATTTTTTAATAATTTTTTGGATGAACCATAAAAATTTAGCAGTTTAAACTTGTGATCATACATTTGTTGAGATTTCAACAGTAATTAGGAAAATTTTTAGTTATAATAAAAAAACCAAACAACATTT
This sequence comes from Cotesia vestalis, assembly GCA_000956155.1. NCBI lineage: Eukaryota > Metazoa > Arthropoda > Insecta > Hymenoptera > Braconidae > Cotesia > Cotesia vestalis. Next base: position 64,465 of record JZSA01004443.1, on the reverse strand, counting down.
TAATTTGTGAGGTTGTGATTATTGCCTGAACTAGAATCATTTGAATTGATAATGAACTAGAATCATAAAATTCGAAAATTAATTTTTAAAATCATGTGAATCATTCAATTTTTAATAATTTCAAATGATTCTTGTTTAGGTGATAGATATGCACAGCTTCACAGATTGAAATTCCATTTAGTTTTTTGATTTAAAATAAACAAATCAGCCAAAATTATGGGAATCGCATTCTTTCGGCATCAGTACTTTTAACGTAGTGTATCACTCAAAGTGATGAAGATCTAAATCGGAAAATGTTTTAACTTACTGTTGAAAATAAATACATCATAAAAAGTTCAAACTTCTATATTTTTAATAAAGTGATAAGTATATTTTAATCTCTAAAGTAAATTCATCTAATCTAAATTTAGGCTGAATTTTTATGTATTCAATTTACTTAAAATGAACTTCATTACCTGATTCATGATTATTAGAATCATTTGATTCTTCTTGATCAATGGGACCAGGGATTGGTGTTTCTCCATTTTTCAAACAATTATGAATATAAGCAGCCTTCCACTTAGCGTACTTTCTATTTTGATTAGCTTCTTCGCTTAATTCGCCAAAAGTAGTTAATATATCATAAAGAAATCCAGCTGTGTAGAAACTCTGAATTAAATTTTTGGAAAAATTTGAAGCCCTGTCATTTTGATCGGCATAATTAAAAATCTTCAAAGCATAATTTTCTATATATGCTTGTGCTGCTATATCATTAGTGATACATTCATTGTCATGTAATTGTTTTTTCGTATTTTCCAACCAAGTCATGAGCTTAATTAAAAAATTTGTTTCCTCTGATGATTTTTTTTTGGATAAACTCAAAGCAGTTTGCGCAGCGTAAAATCGAGCTGTAAATATTTTAAAACACATTTTTCCACTTTTTAGTCATTCTTAAAAAAAAAATAAACTTTCAATTGAGAATGCGTTTTGAGATTAAAAAAAAATTAAAACTTCAAAGTTTTAGTTTTAGTTTTGAAATTTTCAATAGAAAAATTTTATCAGTTATGAAAATAAGAAGGGCGCTTTGTGAAGAGACCATATCACGAACGTAAACCATCGCAGAAACTGTCCATCTAGTTTCAAATCTTAAAACTTCAAGCTCTCAAAGTACGAATTTTCTAAGTTTATATCACATTGACATAATCACTTAGCTGCTCTACTTTCTATAAAAATTGAATATTTTTCAAAACAAACAACTAATTTTTAAAGTTTAACTTCAATATCGTATAATTTGTACAGGAGTGAATTTATTAAAAAATCTGAAGTTTAAACAATTCGTTCTTTTGTTGCTGAAGTAAAAAATAGACGATTTGAAATCGTGTTCTCTAGATTCTAATATTAAGGGCTTAAACTTTAAGAGAATCGTTCTGTTGGTATTATCAAGTAAATTTTTTTTACGCTCCAAGTTAGCGATTCGATATTCGCCTGTTATGTTTCCTTTGATATTCAGACTATTACCACGAACTTATAAATTCGTGTTCATAAGAATAAATTTCTGCACATAATTATGATAGTAAAAAAAATACATGTGCGTACTTTCATTGCCTATAACTGTATAAGACTTTAAATTTTAATGGGGATTCCGTATTCTTCGTAACCATTAACTGAGGCCACCGCAAAAAAGTTTCACGATTCCCACGTGAAGAATAACATATGACATCATTAACGGTTAAATCATGAACATCACGTCCGTTTGAAAATTTTTGACTTTATTTTTAGATTTTTCGATTCAACATTTTTTTTAATTCTGAAAATTCTATTGTTTAATTTAGTATTTCTTTTTTATTTAAAACTTTTTTGAAAAGTATTTTTTTTCGTAAAAAATATCGTGACCTTTGACTTTGTTTGATTTTTTGCAATTAACCTATTTTCTAAAGGATCAAATATTAGTTCCAATGAGTGCTAACAAATATTAGTTAAGTATAGTGGATAAGTTCTAATTAATGTTAATAAATATCCAAGACATACATTGATAGATCAAGAAAAAATTTTTTACAATTTTAAAAAAAATCAAAGATAAAAATAAATTAGAACATTGAACTTTCAATCACTACAATATCAGATATATTAAAAATTATAAAAAACATACCCCAATAGCTAATTACTAGATCTCGTGAATCATGCTGTGATGCAATTTTTAAGTAATGCTGAATACTTTTCATAGACGTCGGAATGTCTGATAAATCCATTTTTAAATAATTACTTAATATCACTTGATTGGTAATGATTTGAGTTGATGATAATTTACTGAATTATTAACCTTCAATGGAATTTAAAATGTGATAATTAAATTTTACGAACGAACTCATTCCACACGTTTTATTTCAATAACCGTTGAACAAAAATGAATTGATAAATTATGAACAAGGCTAAATACGTTCCTAAAATGCAAAAATAATAAGAATATATTTATTTATTTATTATGAAACATAGAACCCAGCACAAAACAAAATAAACACGGAATATAGATGGGGTATATAAATATAAAATAGTATAATCCCATTTAGTGAATAGAATAGAATTCTATTGGCACTGAGAATATTTTTCTCATACGGCCGTTTAGACTGTTTAGAGTTGTGTGATAGGGAATCTGTGTTGGTTAAGAACTTGCCTTAAACCTAAGCGGCGCTGGAGCGAACCTCAGAGAACCGAAAGATATCCACATGTGAAAAATTTTTCGATTCGCTGGGGATCGAACCCGCGCTTTGCCACTTGAGTTGTACGAAAGGACTAACGCATTGAATCGCTTGGCCGACATCGAGGCTATTCCGTCTAGGGCCAGTTTTTCAATCCGGGGTTTAATTATTTTTATTATTGTGAATATATCTATATATTATATATAGATAGATGTATTCACCATGATAAAATACTTAAACCCTGGATTGAAAAACTGGCCCCTAGTGTATTAAAGTAGTAGCATTTAGGAGTTGTCAAAGAGTCAAAGAGAAGGCTAAGGGGCCGGGATGTGCAGGGGTGGGTAGTTGCGCGCAACTGACATGTACGTATACACTTATTTTACGTATATAAATTTAGTAAAATACTCATACACAGTAGTAATTGCAGTATTATAAATAGATTTGGGTGCCACCTAACAACTATCATTTGAAACTGCTTAGTATTTGAAATGGTATGATACTAAAATTAGCAGACATCTGCAATAGTAACAAATCAATTTTATTAAAAAATAAAAAAAAAATTAAATTAAAATCGCACTTATAATTTTTTTCAATTTTTCTACATGTGGAATTTTTTTGCTGAATTCTTTTCATTATAATTTAAGTTTTATAAAAATCTAATAATTTTACAGTTTTTCAATCCGGGATAAAATTTTATCCAAAATAAAATATTATTATTTGAAAAACTGGCCCTTAGTATCATGGAATTTTGACTACATTTTGATCACTTTAGAATAAAAAAACTCAATAATAAAAGTGTGAATTCAGCCGATATCCGATCATAGAAAGCTTTAACAATCGATGTCTTATTCATGATTGTTTTCCTAATTCTTTTTATCGCGAAAAAAAATGCTATATCATGCTTGGTCATGCATGGTTGCTCATGAATATTTGTCAGATATGTAAAAGCATGATAATGCTTCATCACATATGATCATACAAGCCCATGTCTGGCAAAAATACATCCCTGATCATGCATGATGATTTTTTCCCCGAAATTCTTTTGTTGTGAGTAATTATAAAGTTCAATAACTTTTTACTCATCAGGATTATGAGGAAACCACTTTAGTACTCTTTTAAAGGGAATTGAATTTCTTAGAAGAATAATTGATGAAAAATTCAGAAAAAAATTTTTTTTCGTAGTTTTACCGGATGAAAAACACAAAAAAATCTTTTCACGTGTTATTTAAATGGGAAAATAAAAATTCATTGAGCTTCATGAAGAATTGAGACATATCAAGCTGGGTTTTAGAGGGAATTTGTTTTATACCTGAGAGAAGTTTTTGAGACAAAAGAACTTGAAAAAAAAAATTAATGTTTGTTTTTGACCACTATAATATATACATGGGATATAATGCGACTTTTCAGGAAGAAAGCGTCTTCAATCCATAACGGATTATTTCCAAACTCAACATACTCAATCTTTAGACGAATACCAAGGTCAAGTTCAAAGATGAGCTTAATTGTCCAAGTAGTTCAGAAATTACGGGGTTTGATAATTTTCAAAATCGTAAAAATTCCTATGTTGGCAGTTTCTTTTGCGAATAACTTTTGGAGGAAATAATTTATCAAATTTTTCTACATTGCATTTCATAGCCTATTAAACGAGCTTCAATTTTCATGTCATTTTATTCTAGACTGAAAATAACCTTTTCATCTGCAGGTACTGGATGAAATTTTACTATTGCATTCGTTTTTCGTAACTTAAGAAAAAGGGATTCTATCAATGTGATTGAAGTATTTGTATTATTAGTGTTGTGATTTCATTTAGGTAGGAAATCTCCTTCCATTTCGGTTGCCAAATAGCACTTTTTATTAGTTCATTCTACGGAAAGTTTGGAAAATCCAAAAGTGCACGCTTCATTATGCTCATTCATTTTTTAAGAAAAAAATAAATAAAAAAAAAATTAGGAAAACGGTTGACCCTGAAGGCAGATATCCCTGCAACTTCTCGCTAATTCTATATCTAAGCGCTTAAAATTGCACTTATGACGTTTTTGAGTTCTTCTAGTTCAAAAATATAATTTATGTGTTATTTTGAGCTCTTCAAGCTTAAAGAGTTTGCTGTGCTAAGCTTTTGAGCTCTTCAATCTCAAAAGTCTGACAGACGTTTAATAAAACGCTATTGGTTAAATTTTCAAACCGTAATATCTTCTGAATGAATAAATCGATTTTCACGCGGTTATCTGCATTCGATACAGTTTTTCAATCTCTATTATATACTTTTGAACATGAATCGATCAGACCGGAAATTCCGGTGTGATTCGAAAAAATCACTTTTTTAACTTTCCGTTGCGAAAGTCGAAGATTTTCAAAAATCGGGAAGTTAATATGTTTTTACCCCGTTTTGCAAAAATCGAGTTTTTATCAGATCTCGACGTTTTGAGGTCTTAGGAAGCTTCTCTGACTATTTCCGCGATGTTGTCACTATGTATGTATGTATGTATGTATGTACGTACGTATGTATGTATGTATGAATGTATGTATGTATGTATGTATGTATGTATGTATGTATGTATGTATGTATGTATGTATGTATGTATGTATGTATGTATGTATGTATGTATGTATGTATGTATGTATGTATGTATGTATGTATGTATGTATGTATGTATGTATGTATGTATGTATGTATGTATGTATGTATGTATGTATGTATGTATGTATGTATGTATGTATGTATGTATGTATGTATGTATGTATGTATGTATGTATGTATGTATGTATGTATGTATGTATGTATGTATGTATGTATGTATGTATGTATGTATGTATGTATGTATGTATGTATGTATGTATGTATGTATGTATGTATGTATGTATGTATGTATGTATGTATGTATGTATGTATGTATGTATGTATGTATGTATGTATGTATGTATGTATGTATGTATGTATGTATGTATGTATGTATGTATGTATGTATGTATGTATGTATGTATGTATGTATGTATGTATGTATGTATGTATGTATGTATGTATGTATGTATGTATGTATGTATGTATGTATGTATGTATGTATGTATGTATGTATGTATGTATGTATGTATGTATGTATGTATGTATGTAGTACAATTTTTGAAAAAATTAAAAATAATTTAGGTCCAGATACTCATATCATATTTGAACTCATTTACGATCTTAATTTGCATTGATGTAGACTTATCGATTGAAAAAATCCTTGGCGTGGGCTGGGGTCGAACTGGAGTCCTTAGTTTTGTCAGTCCTTCACGTTACCGCTGGTCCAAGCAGGAATACTGAAGAATACAATACTCATTTGGTGTACATCAACTCGATTGGTTGACTGTGATATACTTTATGTTATGCTCAAGTTTCAAGAATGTATTTTTATTTATTTAATTAACTGACTTAATAAATAATAGTTTAAAAAACTAAAAAACACGCTTTTTATAGAAAACCGAATTAAAAAAATAGAAAATAAGTTTTAATGAATTTAAATTGAGAATAGTGTTAAAAATTTCAATAAATATAAATTAATAATAGTGTCCGTGAATGAAAAAAAATTTTTTTTATTTTAAAAAAAGCGTAGGGTGCTTTTTAAGATATTATCAAAATTATAATCACTCTACTCATATCTGTCAATAAAATATTTATAACTATTGACACCATGCACCCCACGCTTTTTTTAAAATAAAAAAAATTATTTTTTATTCACACTTTTATTAATTTATATTTATTGAAATTTTTAACACTATTCTCAATTTAAATTCATTAAAAATTATTTTCTATTTTTTTAGTTCGGTTTTCTATAAAAAGCGTGTTTTTTAGTTTTTTAAACTATTATTTATTTTCTACTTTTTAGTTTGTTTATTTATAAATACTTTTTTTTTTTTATTTTTTTAAACTATTATATGATTTGTTGACTGAAAAATTCTCTTTGGTGTTCGAAAATTTGTTAATATTAGATAAATCGGCTAAAGATAATGGTTGGAAATTAAAATTTCTGCCTTATTGACTGCATATGAAAATTCTGTAAATTAACAAAAATCTTATTTTGCAAATTGAAAAATGGAATAATTTTATGAAATTAGTATATTGTCATCGGTCCTCGATAAATCTACAAAGTTTGAACAAAATCTGGCTGTTTAAAGTGGGTCAAAATCGCGCCCAAAGAAGTCGGTTACAAACAAACATACAAACATACAAGTGAAGCTAATAAAAAGCATGTAAGAATACAATTTTGTAGAGGTTTCTGTTGAAAATTATTTTGGTAAGAAAATTTTTTTCAAATATTTGAATTTTTTGAAAATTTTGATTTTTCCTCTATGTGGCATTTTACGCGAATTTGAACAGTTTTCAGAATTTTTTATTTTTATCTACTGCGTGCTTTACCTTACTTAACAATTAATTTTTATTTTCATTTCTATTTTACTTACAACAAATATATACAACTAATATAAGTACTAGGGTGTGCCAAAATATAACTTCCGTGAGGAACCTTTTAAAATTGAAATTTTGAGTTCCGCTATTAACAGGAGCTGTGTTTAGGCATTTCCTGAGAAATTTTGGGGTGAGAGGATTTATTTGATTTTTATAGATTTTTTAACAGAAGCTTAATTTGGACATTTCCGCTGAAAATTCAAAATTTGGCCGGAAGTGCCCAATTGAATCTCCTGTTAAAAATTTTATGAAAATTAAATGAATCCTCTCACCCCGAAATATCTCAGAAAATGCCTCAACACAGCTGCTGTTAAAAGTGCAACTCAAAATTCCAATTTTAAAAGGTTCCTCACGGAAGTTACATTTTGGCACACCCTAATAAGTACACACATATTTGGAAAATTGTTTTTTATCTAAATGAACGTTCGGCTAAATTTACAGATTATTTATAAATTTCGCAATTCATTTTTTCAATAGATCTTAGATAAAATAAACTATTATCACTTTATGCCATGGCGATCATCTATTATTTCTACGTTGGGTTTTCCCAATTAGGCCCCACTGAGATCCTAATAGGGAAAAACCAGCAAGAATTTATTATTTTTACATTGGGTTTTCCCAATTGGGTTCCCATTAGGTCCTGATTGGGTTTTCCCTATTGGGCATGCCATGAGAAACCCAATGGGGCTCCAATGTATACCTTGGGCATTCCCAAAGTAATTTCTAGTCGGGGCGTAAACCTCTCATAACTTCTGAACGGCTTGACCGATTCTATCGCGGTTGACGTCAATCGAAAGAGCTTGACTGAACTTAGATTTTGAATATGGTTTGGACCGATTTGGACCGGTAGATTTTCAGAAATCTCAAAAAAACTATGAAAAAAATTTTTTTCAAATGTGGTTTTTTTTAAATAACTTTTAAACGGCTCGACCGATCAATTCCAAAAACTAATCAGTTCTTAACATCGAAAAACCACGTCGATAGCCACCAAGCCGGTTAAAATCGGTTGATTCGTTCGTGAGTTATCGGTGACGAAAAAAATCTACAAAAAGTGTTTTTTTTTCGGATTACACCGAAATTTTCGGTCTAATCAATTCGAACTTAAAGATTCTTCATAAGGCTTGAAAAACTGCCTCGAATGCCGTCAACCGCGTGAAAATCGGTTCATTCATTCAAAAGTTATTGCGGTTTGAAAATTAAAAAAATAGTGATTTATTAAACTCCTATCAAACTTTTGAGCTCGGAGAGCTCAAAACTACACGAAAATTGTATTTTTTAGCTCGAAGAGCTCAAAAACATAATAAGTGCAATTTCGAGCGCTTAGTTACGAAAGTAGCGGGAAGTTGCAGGGATGGCCTTCAGGGTCAACCGTTTTCCTAATTTTTTTTATTAGAATTTAATGCGTAAATCTTATATTTAATCTCTCAGCATAAATTGAATCGATTTAATGTACTTACTATAATTAGCGGAAAGTCAATACTAAATACATTTTATCTTTATTATAACTTGATTTTACACGCTCGTAAGGTAAAAAAAAATTAACTTAACTAAGTTATTTGTGTAAACTCGAATATTGGAGAATACAAATTCAAAATACTCTATGCATTCTTTTATTACTCTTTTATGTTTTAATAGAATTTTATCATATAATACATCTAATGGTAAATGTATTTTCGACAAACTTTTACAATAATGGTAAATATCATTATCTAGATAAACATATGTGTCATTAAATAGCCATTATATCAATAATTAAAATATACGAATTCAGAATTTAATTAAAAGGATAATTTTTAAACTCATAAAATCAATCTGAGTATAAAAGTGTCATTGCATACAAATAAAATTATTCAATAGTAACTTTATAAATAAATAAAAAATTATATCGTATTGAATGAAATTAGAACATTAATATGTGAACAATAATTGCATTATCTATTATTAGTCATTATTTGATAAAATTGTGTAAAAATAAAATATTAACAAGAACAGGAATCTTTGCCATTATGCTGTTCGTTGGTAGCTCCATGTAAATTAGTACGTTCTGGTTGACTGGGATTATGTTGTACTCCTGATTCAGCAGCATTCAAATCCAATCTATAAAAAATAATTTCATAACATGTGGATATTTTTGTCTAGAAGTAGCTTTATCCCAACTCGATACTTACCGGCCGTCTCTTATACTTTGGAATATTTTTTTTGCTGTATCCAAAAAAGCTTCTTCAACATTATGACCTCTGAAATTTTAATTCATACAAAATTGTTATTGTTTGGAAATTTTTGAAAAATATTGCATGCTACGAACAAAATTAGCAGATGAACAAAAAAAAATTTTCTTTGAACTAGACTTCAAAAATGACCTCTACTGATTACTTTGTAGAATCTACACGGAAAGAACAAGATTGTACTGTCATAAATGCCAGATTTATCTCACATAAATCTGAGCAAAAAAAAATTTCAGATGGTAGTGAGAATAATCTAGATTGTACTGAGATCAATGTAGATTATATTGGAATAAATCTTAGATTATTCTCACTATCATCTGAAATTTTTTTTTGCTCAGATTTATGTGAAATAAATCTGGCATTTATGCCAGTACAATCTTGTTCTTTCCGTGTAGAAATTAAAATGATCTTTTTTCTATTAATTAAAGGAAAGAAAATAGCGTAATAAGCACGGTAAAAATGTGTCGTTTAAATATCCAAGCGATATTTTATGAATATTTAGATACTACTGCAATATTAAAAGCCTGAAAATTTTAGACTTTGATCTAAATCAGTTTTTGAGAGAAGAGAAAATGAGTAAAAATAAATTTTATTTGTGGATCAAAGAGACCGATTTGATTGAAAATATGATAGGTCATGGGGGGAGGGATAAAAAGTTTTCATAGCCACGATGAATTAACACACTCAATTTCGCTTTTTCCAAAAACTGATTTAGATTAAAATCTGAAATTTTCAGGATTTTAATACTTTAATAGTACATGCATACCCAAAGAACAAGTAATACAATTTCTACAAAAATATCCATTGATCATTTTAGTGCAGTGATCTGATAAATTCTTGATGAAGGACTAATTAATATTACTCGTAATAGTTTAAACTTTAATAAGCTTTTCATTTTAACTTTTTGCAACTTTATATTTTTATAATCAGAATATATTAAAACAATTAGACTTACGTTTTTGCACTAGCCTCAACAAACATAAGACCATTTTCGTCAGCAAATTGTTTTGCTTCTTCATAAGTCACATCCCGCTGACCTTCTAAATCACTTTTGTTCCCTATCAAAAATATAACCTGAAACCAAAAGTAATATGTTATAAAGTATAAATAAATCTATTAATATATTATTGATCCTTACAGTACTAGGATTGGTGAGATTGCGTGTATCTGTTAGCCAACTACTCAAGTGGTTGTAAGTGGAACGTCGAGTTATATCATACACCATAAGTGCTCCAGCTGCCCCACGATAATAAGATCTAGTAAATACAAAATATTTTGAAATTAAATAACTTATGCAATAAACAGTATCCACAAATAAATTTATATATTAAATCATAATACCTTGTAACTGCTCTGAAACGCTCTTGTCCTGCTGTATCCCATATTTGTAATTTAATTTTTTGACCATTTACTTCAATAATTCTTGTACCAAATTCTACTCCAATAGTATGCGGACAATCTGCCATAACTTGAATAAATCACATAAAGAATTATTAATATTCAATCAGAGTTAAAATTCAAGTATTTTAAATTATATAATTTACATTTTTTTTCTGTAAATTGATGTAAAAGACATGACTTTCCGACTCCCATGTCTCCTATTATAATGTATTTAAATATATAAGAATAGTTGTATGGCCCTGTCGACATAGTTTATCTGAAAGTAATAAAACAATTTTGGATTATCAGTCAATTATTTTATTCACTTAAATTATTTCCTTGTACTATATCAACAATGCAGTATTATGTGAATAGTGACGAAACATAACCAAACAAAAACATTTACTTGGATTTATCATTCCTTTCTAATTTGTATTTTTAATATTTTTACTCCTAACAAATGGTCTAAGAACTCTTATAGAACACTAAACAAATACAAATTTCTCCTTTCTGATGATTTTTACAATAAAAATCGCATGGTTATGCATGGTAAATATGTATCTAAATAAAACAATAATCATAAATTTGTTTCACCAAACTATTCAAGACATAATAATCATTTAATAAATATTTTTCAGTCCATTATGATCAAAATATTTTATTTATATGTACTAACAGGTTGTCAACATCTATAATAAAACGAAACAAATTTTTTTGAGCAAAAAATTGATTAAGTTATGAAATGTCAGGGATTAGAACTTTAGAAATTTCTGTTGTTGAATTACGAGTTTCAAATATTATATTATACTGAGTAATTATAGAAAATTAAATTTTTTAAGAATTTATTTATCAACTACATATAATATCAAATGATTCATTATTCACCTGTGGAATGAAATGAATACAAATAAAGCTTGACACTTCGTACTTTGTTTAAATATCACAATATAACTTTTACGCATCTATCACTTGATGTACGTAAAAATTTCACTTCTAATGTTATTAATTGAAAACTGAAGTGACAGTCATACTAAATACACAATTTCAAGTTATTCAATATGGCAGATTCTTATGCACAACACTATAGGACACTGTAAGAATAGTTGTTATGCATTGGTCGAATTAACTAACTTATCAAATTTTGATAAAATTATGCACTATGTTTAAAAATAAGATTCTAATTAAATATAATAAATAATTTGAATTAATACTGCGTTAAGGCCAGTTTCTTAATTCAAGATATAATTTTATCCGAGGTTGAAATATTGTTGTCAGTTAATATTTATATATACCTATACAGTATTAGAAATTAACTTGAAGGTGTGGCTTAAAAAAAATGTCGGAAAGAAGCTATCAGTTTCAAACAAATAACCCACGAAGTAGTAATGATAATAAATGAAATATTATTAAAATAAAATAAAATAATATATTAAACTTATAATAACACCTGAATCACAAAAATGCATTTGCAAATACAGATCGAATTTGATCGCTTGAACATTTCATTTAATACCAATTAAGCATGAAAAAAGCATTGGTATTGTGGGAGATATATTTAACTGCGTTTATCACACAACCCTCGCGCATTATATGAGTCATGCTAATATTTGATAGTTTTATAATGACCAATAATTTTTTTCTATAATGGATTAGTTTTAAATAATTTAAGTTTGCTGCAACATAAGAGTTTATTATTGATGAGTTAAAAAAAATTTTTATTGAAAGAAACTTTGATTGCACAGGTGTATTTAATTTTATTTAAATGTAACATTAAATATATACTCGGCCAGTCGAATGTGTAGATAATTTTTCTATTACTTTAGAAAAGCTATCTCTATTCTGTATTTTCTGATAAACAAAATAAAAGGAGCCAGTAAATAAAAAAAAAAAAAATCATTGATGAAAATAATTAAAGTGACATGCTCTAAATTAATTTAGACCGATTTCTATGGAATCGTACTTATCTTTCGAAGATTTTTCGAGATCTTAGGATAAAAGGATCTATTATAGCATAAGGGTATAAGTATGTTTAATGAAGATTTTGTTAAAAATTATTGGAGCAGTGATTGAATTGAGGATTAAAAAATTCTACATAATAATGGTGTGAAATTTAAGGGTCATATGATCAATTTGGAACATAATTTTATACTAGATTCAATAGCTTCTCAAAATTTGAAGCATTGAATTATTCAGTTATTCAACATTTTAATTAACTATTAGTACGTCAGAATTAGATTTTGAAAAAAAAAAAAAAAAAAAAAAAAAAAAAAATCGGGAAAACGGTTAATCCTGCAGGCCATCCTTGAAACTTTGTGAATCGCTAAAGCTTTTCAAGCTCAAAAGTGTAACTTTCACGCAATATCAAGCTCAAAACTCTAGTAGTTATTGGGAGAGCGCTTTACTTAAAAATTTTGAATTGCGATATCTCCCAAAAGAATCAAACGTTTTCTATGTAGCTTGTGGCATTCAATAGAGTTTTTTTTTTAATACAATAAGATTTGTTTGTGCTTGCAAAATGATTGGAAAATATATTTCAAACTTGTGCAAAAAAAGGGAATTTTTCGTCAACGACATCTTTCATTTTAGTAACTGACTTTGTTTTTTTAAGTCAAGATTTGAATAGATTACGAAAGAGATCCATAATGATATTTTTTTGATAATTTAATTTTTGAAAAATGCTTCAAATTCAACTTCTAAAAAAAAAAAAAATTACAAAAAAAATTTTTTTCAATGTGGTTTTTTTGAAATAACTTTTGAACGGCTCTACCGATCGATTCAAAAAATTACTCAACTCTCAACATCAAAAAACCATGTTGATCGCCGCCATCCCGGTTGAAATCGGTTGATTCATTCGTGAGTTATCGTTGATGAAAGAAAACCGAAAAAAGTGTTTTTTTTTTAAATTACTCCGAAATTCTGAGTTTGATCAAATCAAACTTAGAAACTTTTTATGAGACTTAAAAAACTGCGTTGAATGCCAACAACCACGTAGAAATCGGTTCATTCATTCAAAAGTTATTGCCGTTTAAAGATTTGAAAAATAGTGTTTTATCAAATTTCTATCAGACTTTTGAGCTCAAAGAGCTTAAAATCGTGATAAGTGCAATTTCAAGCGTAGGTATGGAATTAGCGGGAAGTTGCAGGGATGACCTTTAGGGTCAACCGTTTTCCTAATTTTTTCATATGGTTTTTCACAAAAGTATTAGTTTCGAGTACTTTACAATTAATTTTGTTTGAATAGATAGTAACTATAAACTGATTCTTTAATTCAAATTACCGCTTAATTCGTCACCAGGGACATCGGAAAATTTTTCAAACGAGACTAACAAAAGCACATAAGACAGACTGCGAAACTTTGGAGAGATTCTACGGAAAATTCCACGAAAAAAATGAAAAGAGCTGAGCAAAGGGTAGGGGTTAGGATGAAGTGGACAAGTGGACATGGATCATGTGATTTCTGTTTATTCCCACTGTCTGCCCCTTCAACTTTTGAAATGTTTATGTACCATAAATATAACCTTAAAATTTTAGCTGTCATTGATATATATGTTTCAAAAATAAACAATGTTTATTAAAAGTTAAATCGTTAAATAAATATTACTAAATAAAACATCTACACCATACAAAAAAATATATCAAACACTGACACATCCTATTAAAAGGTGTTAGCTTAAGAAAGAAATTTGTTTACAGTTTTTTATTATCAGCTAAATTTTTACAAGTAAGTTCTTAACTAATTAATATTTCTTTTCTTTTTCTACCATTTTTAATCATTTCAGATAAAATTGGAAATTTACCGAAATAAATACACCATGGAGAATTCAGATAATCACTCTGATTACCAGTTACCAACTTCTTTTAAATCTTCGCGCCAATTTCAAACTCTCAAAAAACCTGATAGATTTATTAAAAAAATCGATATTGCTGTAAAAAAATTGTTTCACAAACAAATTGAAATAATTAATAATAATTATAAATTACCGAACCCAAATAATATGTTTTCTGAGAACACTTGGAGCATAGATGACTTACAGAAAACAAAAATTAAACTAAATGAAATAAAAAATACCTTGAGCGATTATAATCCAGCTGAGTGGAGAAATCATACCAGAAAAACGAATATCGCTGAACATATTAGGTGGAGATTAAAAAAAGATGTTGATCCTGAATTATTTACTCAAGCTTGGTGCAAATTTTTTGAAATAGCTTCAACCTTTCCTTTAATACCTGAGGAAGTAAATGATACAAAACAACTTAAAACTATTCATTTATGTGAAGCACCAGGCGCTTTTGTGACATCTCTTAATCATTGGTTGAAAACCAATATGCCATACATTAAATGGAATTGGAGAGCAACTACTCTGAATCCATATTATGAAGGAAATTCTTTGTGTTCGATGATTAATGACGATCGATTTATTCTTCATACTTTGGATTGTTGGTATTTTGGAACTGATAATACCGGAGATATAATGAATATTAAGAATTTAGATACGCTCATTGACCTTGAAAAAGATAATATTGATAAAATAATGCTCATAACGGCCGATGGTAGTGTGGACTGCATGGATATGCCTGGTGAACAAGAGATTATTGTATCACATTTACATTTCTGTGAAGTTGTTACGGCACTTCATTTATTAAGTACAAATGGAACTCTCCTTCTAAAAATATTCACATTTTTTGAATGTCAAACAATATCTTTAATGTATTTTTTAACATGCTGTTTTAAAAAAATTATTATTAAAAAACCAGCTACTAGTAAACCTGGAAATTCTGAAATTTACTTAATTTGTTTATCTTTTAGAGGACAGGAGGAAATAAAACCTTACTTGAATATTTTAAAGAAATATTATGAAACTGGTATCACTTTAGCAATGATTAGAAAAAATGATATTCCTCATTCGTTCATAGAGCAAATTATAGAATATGCCAATTATTTCAAATCTTTTCAATGTGACGAAATTCTGAATAATATGAAACTTTTCGAAACTATTGACAACGATGATTTCTATTTGAAACGACTAAAAAGTGCAGTCACTCATTATTATATAGAAAATTTCAAATTGAGAAAACTACCTCATGATATGGAAATCGTTGGTGCAAAAATACTAAATCAATCTTATTCAACGCTGTATAATAAATTATCTCATGATTCTTACAATGAAAGACAAAAAAAAATCAATATGACAGCTCTGGAACGTTTTTCAATTCTTCGACAAAAAGTTGACGTTAATATTGTCCACGATAATTATTCATTTCAAGTAAGTTTCAAGTATTATCTCCTTGTTGATTCATTATTCATATTTCATGATACGTGAACTCATCTTGCCTGTAATTTTTGAATTTAAAAAATCTAATTTGTGCAGGTGTCGATACGAACAATATTGTACTGAACTTATCGAAAATTACTCTTTCATAAAACTCTTTATAACCTTATAGTAAAAGGATTAATATTTCCAAAATATATGAATGTTTGACAATATTTTTCTGGATTTTTAAGTACTAATAAAGTCAGATAAAATAGTCAAGTAAGATATCAAGCTTCAAAATCAAAATACATTTTTCGACTTGAAAAATCAAATTTTTTCGTTATAAATTCTTATCCACTATCAAAATGTCCATTTTTATGTCCGGAATAGATATCAGTTAAAATTTCAAAATGAATCGATCATTTTTAAGCTAACCCGATCATTTGTTTATCAAATTTAGCCGAAATTGGCGCAAAACGGTATTGTTAATATCTTATAAACTATGAGTCAGATGGGGTTGAAAAAAAGAATTATGAGTATTTTACGCTTTACTTTTTACTTATTAACACAGAAAACGTCAACCAATAGTTTCTAAGAAAACGAAAATTTTTAATTAGCTTTTTTTTCTGATCGCTTACAATTTATAAACAATTGGAGAGCGGCTTTTGATTATTTCAAAAATTTACCATTATCCTACTGCTATGCAAAAACCTCCCTACAAGTTATTTTTTGATCTGTTGCCAGTTGGTCTATTTTATCAATGAAAATTGTAGACTAATGTTTAGTATAAATTTTTGACAAATTTTCATTAGTATATTACACACCTAGGAAAGTAAAGTAAGAAATGTCTCAGATCACTTGTAATTGTTGGTCGAGGCGAAGCCGACTCATTTTTTTCTTTACTTCCCTAGGTGTATAATATACTATTGTTATTCTTTACTTATAACTCAATCTGAATTATATCCAATCAAAAATACTTCAATATACTTTTAGTGAATTATAAATCTACAATGACTACTTGATCCATTATTTAAAAGTCTTAATTTTTTATTCATGACTTAAGTATGAGGTGAATGTTAACTATACAGTACAAGAGTTAAGTAGCTTTAACTACTTTTGCAAAAACAACTGTAAAGTCATTAATAACAATCTGTATAACGGTTGGCCCTACAGGTCACTCTTAAGCTAGCCGCTACTTCAAGCTTTTCAAAATAAAAAATAGGGCTTTAATAAATTTTCTAACTTTTCAAGTCAAAATAAATCAAAACTTAAAATAAACGTAATTGTATAATATTCTACAGGTATACTGGAGTATCCTTTTGATGTAATAAGTCAATTGTTTGTAGTTATGTGTAAAAAAAAAGCGCTAATGAGAAAATTTTGTAAACTAGGTCGGAACTGCAGAAAATAAATTAACTTGAACAGCTACTGACATATTATTGTCGTCCATATCGTTCGAATCAAAACATAATCATTTTTATTGATAGATGGGATCGTATTGATTATCTATTATATTGAATTTTTACTGCCCGTGAAAAAATATTCAGATCAGACTTTATATGTCCTGATATGGCCATGTCAAAATTTTTTATATAATCATATCAGGCCTGATATGTGCATGTATAATTAATGATCGGTCCTGATATGACCTGATATGAAAATTGGCCATATCAGGCCTGATATAGCTTGATCAGGCTTGATATAATTTGATCAGAATATTTTTTCACGGGTGCACTCCAGTTGGGAGCTCCTATCTGAATCAGATATGTGAGTTTGAACTAACTAGCTGTTTTTTAGTAGATTTCATAGAAATCTAACTATTGCATTGGTCCTCATGACGGAACTTTTGAAAAATTTTGCTATATTTCGACTATACTATCTATATTCATATATAAATATATAAATACATGGAGTGATAATGTACTGGTATATGAGCATCTGTTGGGGCTTTGACCTTTCTTTTTTTTCTGCCCTCGAGGCGGATTGTAATGTCATGACTGTTTAAACTTCGATTGTAATGATTACAATATGAATAATACTTAAAATATAATTGTAATTTTTTTTGATTTATAAGAAATTATTATTATTATTATCATTAAAATGAAATCTACTTCCATTTCGGCGGCCGAATGGTCTTTTTTTTTCTTTGAAATATAAGATCAACAGAAAACAATACTATTTGAATAGATTGAGTTGTATAGAAGTTGAGGTAGACATTTATAAAAGTAACTAAAAAATCGACTTATTAAATTTCGAAAAATTCTCCAGTGGCCTGATATGCGCGTATCAAGCTCAAATTTTCAGAATCACCTTCTTTTTTGACCCATATTTGAAAAAAAATCGGCTAGCTATCCTCCAATTTCGCGGTGAAAGGTAATGCATCTGCCTTTGTAGAAACTATTGTGTCTTATGGATTTGGATTAACAAAAAGGATTCATAATGAGTTGAAAAAATTAAAAAGTATTCAAATTTGAATACTACATTTTACATTGAGGCAATATTTTCAAATCTCTCTTTTCAATCAGGGGATTTTTATTTAAATCGCCATTAGAATTATTACTTAATTATGAGTAGCACTTGCCTTTCTGCAAAGCATAATTTAATTGAAAAATAAAAAAAAAAATAAAAAGTTACTGACTATATGTATCCAACAAGTCCCAATCAATGCTCGTCATATTGATTTATGATATATGAGTCCCATAAGAAGTATCTTATGTTCATGTGACAGATAGCTAATACTTGAGCTAAATTCAAGGGATATTTTACGGGAATATAGAGCTGAAAATTCAAAAGTTTCTAATAAAAAACTTTCCGTTTTATTTGTAAATTAATATTCCTACATTATTTTTGCAGTTTACCAATAAATACGTAAAACTTCAACTATCGGTGGGAAGATCATACTTGAAAATTAAAAACTCCAAGTTTTGCGAGTCGAAAATTTTCAACTGTTATGACTCAGCAATTGAAATTACTAATTCATTGAAACTTGACTGGTTTTATCCGGATAAAAATTCAACAACGATGTTTATAACAAACAATAGAATTCTTAATTATTTACTTTTTCAGTATAACTTGGTTTTTGATAATTATGATACAGTAAAAAAAATCTATGATATGATAATAAAACTTGAAGATCAACAAACTCTTGTGCTTATTGGATATTCTCTATTAACGCAATTTAATGTCGGCATACTTTATTTTCTTAGCCGTACATTTAAAAATGTCACTATGCACGTACTTAATGATTTAGGATGTATCATTACACTTGAAAATTACTGTACACAGAATTTCATAGTAAAAAATTTAGAAGATATACTGGAAGCACTAAATATAGCTAAAAATAATCACCAAGATATTATATCTGTGATACCTATAACTACTCTATATGGTAAGATGATTTTTATTTATTATAATAAATTTTCAAAGTTTAGAGTAAAACAAATTCAAAATATGACGGCGTCAAGTTACAACAGAGAATTTTTCCCCGATTGAATATACTGACTAAGATACGATTCTTTTGAAATTACTAGAAAATCAACTGCTTTGATTTTAAAGAACTCTACATCCGCTATAGACTTAATCTACTGAGCTGAAATTTTAAGGGTCACTGTTTTTTTAAATTTAACTTTCAAAGAAATAATCGGTACCAAAATTGCAGCCAGCTCTGCACATTTTGAATGAAAAGTTATTGATCTGTTCGTAGAAAAAAAAAAAACAACTATTTTTTTTAGCTTTCTATGAAAATATGTTAGTTTGTATTAAAAATATGTTATTTTTTTCTCGTCGTTTTATTATTTTTTTCATCAACAACTATACATATTATTACTTTTCGATGTAGCTATAAAGTACGATAAAATATATATAGAGTTATAAGCTAAAAAACTAAAGGTTAGATTGTAATTAGATTTTTTTTCAGCTGACAAAATCTATCAAATGGTTATAGATATGAATCATTTAATTATCAAGGACTTTATCATGTATATCGGACGATCAATACTTGAGTGAAATAAATTTCAATTTTTAAATTCATATGTTCATGTACAACTCAATCAACCCAAATTGATTATCGTAAGCTATCTAACAATAATTTTTAATTATAAAAATAATGTCATATTTTATTTTGATTAGCTAAGCATGAAATTTGGTGTGGGATGGTATTTTGAACAACTAAAAAAGAGCCAAAATACATTAAAAACAAATTGGTGAAACAGTTAACGCTACAGGCCGTTCCTGCAACTTCTCGCTAATTTCAAATGCAGAGCGCTCCAAATTTTATCTGATATGACCTTTTCGAGCACTTAAAGCTACGTTTTTGAGCTAAAATAATCGGCGATTTTTTGGAATTTCTCGTAAGTTTGCCATGAAAGATGTGTTTACAAAATTTGTTAGGGATGATAAATGAAGTCTTAAATTACAAAAATAGAAATTGTTTCATTAATTTTTCTTCGTGAGAACGTAGTTTTGAGAAAAACGCGTATTACGTTTTTTTAAATAAAAAATCACACCAACATTTAATCTGCGATCATTCGCTCGAAACAGGAAACACATCCTCGGGAATTCTTAGACATGTAAACATTCGAAAAATGTAAAAAAAAAAATCCAATTTTTGAAAGTGACCAACTTGACTCCACCCTTAAGGGAGTTCTCTCATTTGGCGGTCTGTTTTTTAAGCACTTGTTTGGGAGTTTATTTTCACAAACCATGAAAAGATAGAATTTTTAATTTTTTAATCATTTATTTATTGTCATTTCGAGATTATGTAAGAAAAATTTAAAATAAAAATCTTCATTAGAAGAGAATTTATATTACTCTTAAAAAAAAAAACAGACGCTGACTTCCACCATGATTTTGATTGATTGGCATACGTAAATAAAAAAAATCAGGAAAACGGTTGACCCTGAAAGTAATACCTGCAACTTCCCGCTAGTTCCATACTTAAGCGCTCAAAATTGCATTTATTATACCATCTATCATAAGATTAGCATGCCTCCTTATATTACTTAGTCTTTGGCCATCCGGTTTTTACCTAAAAAAAAGTTAAAATCTAAAAATCTGGGTCGCTATAGTTTCTGCTGATTATTTATCATAATTTTAAACAGAAATTATCAAGATAATTATTAATAATCAATTAATACGTGTAATAAAGAGCATAAACTACTATTATAAAATATCATATAGAAAAGCGTCAATGGATCCCAAGATCAAATGACCCCGATGTCAATTGATCCTTATGACAACTCATCCCAGATGAAGTTCAAGGATAATGACACCCGAAAAAAATAATAAAACTTAAGTTTATAATTATTTATCCAGAATAATCGTGGTATTTAAATTGGCTTTGGTAGAAAGAAATAAAGTAAATGAGTTATTGCTTATTTACGAGTCATCACATTCTGTAATTCATTAAGCTGAAATTCTATGATAAAAAGGCGCAACATTGTAACAAGCTTATGTGTTGGTCTACTGAGTGAAAAATTATGAAGTGCGGTTTTGAGCAATGCAATTAATTTTCTTGATGAAAAAAAGTTATGTATAATCACAATCATATATAGCCAAGTATGATTTATTTCTCATCAGAAATACACAATAAATAATTAGGAATAACATATATTGCAATTTCTCTTTATTAGATTTTCAAAAATAAATTTGAGTGACAGATTCATTATTATTACAAAGCCTTAATTTAAAAAATATTTCGAAAGAGTTCGAAATAGAAAATAATGTGCTCAAATGAAAACTGCATACCAACATGTATGTATGAGCGTACAGATTGTATTCACTTAACGATTTTCAATTATTTTAAACTTTTTTTTTTTTTTTTATTTCGGGAGTATTGTTGTATTTATATTTATGGTCAAGACTTATAGCTAGCTTAATCCAATTGATATTTTATTTTTAACAATTCTTTATCGATTCGACAGATTACTAATTGTCAAGTTAATTCATTTTTGCACAAGAAGTTTTTTATTACCTCAAAGTATTAGTAAATATTTTATATCAAATAAATTTCTTAAAATAGTTTAAAAATATTATTGCTTATAAATGTATCTAATAATTTAATCATTCATTTTTCTTTTACCTTAATATGATTTCAAAATTAACCAATGTATATAGTTTTAATTAAAAATATAAATATATGAAGGAGTGAGTAAAAGATTTATTGGTCGTATGTACAAAATTGATTGAATTTATTTATTAAATATAAGTGAATTTTCATATTATACATCATCTAATAAAATTTTTGAATCTGCATATAAGAAATGTATTTTCACAATAAAAATATTAAAATTGATTGGTCCTGAATAGTTCTACGTACGAATAATATTGGTCGTCTATTCAAAATATCTTTCATTTTTTTTAAATACTGTATATTGTAATTTATCTAAGAAGTATAAGTGAATAGATACTATTAATTATTAAAATTTGTTTTTTGTATTAACGATCTTTAAATTTCAAAATTAACGTAGAGTAAAAATTAATTTTTGTCGTTGTCAGTTGGATTTAAAGGACTCGCGATATTATCAATTTCCCTCTGAGCTCTTGATATTTTTACTTTATCTCTCGGTGTACCATCTTCGCCAGTTTCCATTGCAAACATTTTCATTTTCTCTTTAAAACTGAGTTTTTCGGGCACTTCACCTAGTTGAGCATTTTCTTGTTGTTTTTGCTTTTCAGCCAAGCGTTTTTGTCTAGGATCTCTATAACAAATAAAAAATTGACAATAAATAAATAACCTTATATATCAGAGCACAAAAGTTTCTTCAAATTTAAAAGGATTTCTTGATCAATCGTGGACATTTAGGAATAACTCTGTCACGAAAGATAAATCAACTATACGGAACTTGAAATTTGAGAGCAACAAAATGGGCAACGGAGAAATCTAAAAAGCCACACAAAAGAGATCAGAGTAATAGTTCTTAAAATTAAGAGAATGAAGTGAAATTATTTACGACGCACTATAAATTTCGTGTCTTCTAATAGAGAGAGGAGCTCTCTCTATCAAGGAAAAATAAATAAATAAATAAATTAATAAATAAATAAATAAATAAATAAATAAATAGATAGATAGATAGATAGAGATAGAGATAGAGATAGAGATAGAGAGAGAGAGAGAGAGAGATTTTTGCAAAAATGTTGTTTAAGATGATATTACTTTTGTTCTAAATAAGATTGTAAAATTTTGTATATTTGGTGTTTGTTATCTATAAAATATTAAAAGTTTACCTATAAATCTCTTGAGCCCCAATAACACCAGGCGTACCTCCACCAAATTGATTGACAGAGCCATCCGGTGTTTGTGGAGATGCCAATAAACTCTTCGTATCATATATGAAATTCTATTAACATAAAATTACTCATCATTAATATTAATTCAATTATTGATAATTGGAAACACAAAATGTCTAATAATATAAAACATTAATGGATAAAACATGAAAATATATTAATAAATATGTTTGTAATGACAATGACAATTTACACAAAAAGTTTTTTCATCATGCACAATCAATTTATATTTATGAGTACCTTACTTCACTATCTGTTGAAGGTATGCATTTCGAAAAATTTTTTTATTAGTTAAATCATTAAATCTAAAAACCTGGAATAAACTGTATTCAGTACAGTTATTCGAATAATTATTTAAATTAGCATAGTGAATCTGCTTTTCAAAAATACTTCATGCATATTTTCAAAATATACAGGTATCATTGAGATACTAAATAATGCAATTTTTCGATCTTTGTTGCTATATATTTTTTCATTTTACTTGGATTATAATTATAATTTTTAATATCTATACATGTGTAGCCAACCAAAACAAAGCTATTTCAGATTGATGTTAATGTTTGCATTTTTTATATTTTTATCTACTGTATTAGCTTCTGATTTTATTTCACGCTAGAATTTCATTTTTTATTTTAAGCTAGATTGTAATTGACAATTTAAAGAGCGTTATTGGTTTTTGATTTAATTGTCTGTTTATTTCATTTTGATTGACTTTGAAATAAAAATTTTCAAACAAATAATTAAAAACTATAATACGTGATTCAAGATAAAAGCAGAACTAAACTGTTAGTTATTCTAAAACTTTCTTCTATCGGGTTATCAATACTCATCTTTGAATGAAAATGTTTTGTTTTACCCTTTGTCACATAATTTTATATTGAGTATAATTCTGGAACATATTCACATCTTATAAAGTGATTACCACGTCTCTCAGATATTTTATTTTCAACAAACTAATTGGATATTTTAGTGGTAAAAAACTCAAAAATAACTTATACAAGCTTGTTTCGTTTTGGCAGGGAAGGAGGTTTAGAGATAATTATTCATTTTTTCTTACTAATAAAAAGCTAAAAACTGATTTCACACACACACACACACACACACACACACACACACACACACACACACACACACGCGCGCGCGCGCGCGCGCGAGGGTAAGTTACTTTATATGTAGGTATATATTTTTTTTTATGTTGTAGTATCCTTGAGGAGAAATAAATGTTTCTTAGGTGGTAAATTATTTAATATTATCTTTTTCAAATAAATTTACCTTAATTATCGATATTCAGTAAATATATCATTATTTTAAGTGGTTTTAAAGAGATAACATTGAAATAAAAAAAAAAAAAAGAAGTTAGATTCAATTTTTCCATCTCTAATATAAAAAAGAATTAAAATTAGTTAAGTATGTTATATACTCCCAAGCTAATGCTGCAAGTTGAGTAGCGTCAGGGCAGTTTTATACTCATAGCACGATTAACAAAAA
Organism: Cotesia vestalis; assembly: GCA_000956155.1. Lineage (NCBI taxonomy): Eukaryota > Metazoa > Arthropoda > Insecta > Hymenoptera > Braconidae > Cotesia > Cotesia vestalis. The sequence continues at coordinate 39,717 of JZSA01004443.1, read as the reverse complement.
GTAAAAAATGATGAAAAAGTTTATTCAATAAAGAAAAAATATACATGTTTTCTACTCTCATTTTATGTCAAAAACACTCAAATAAATAAATCAAAAAAATTCACGGCAATAAATATTTTTCATCTAAAAGTTTATACAATATTTAAAAAAGTAGCTATTCCTACATAAAATATTGTAGAAAATCCTAGACACGTAACTATAAGACCTTTATATTATTAAGAATATTTGTGTAACGTGGTTGTGAGGTCTGCAGATCTGTCTGTAGCAGTGAGAAATATCAAGATTTTTTTTTTTTCACGTTGAAATAGATTTGTTTTTTTAAAAATGAAAACTCTTAATGATGCAGTATTTACAAGATATCTGTGTCTCAATAAAAAAAAAAAAATACAAGTAGTAAATTTCTCGTATATAGTATACTTTAAAACATAAATACTTAGAAGCTATTATATTTTTGATTTTGTATATATTATTTTGAAAAGAAATAAAAAATAGAATTTTTAATTTTTTATATTGATTAAAGATTTTTCCTATATTAAAAGGTGTCAATGAGGATAATAAAAAAAAAGCAAATATGCTTGAAATATGTAAAGAATTAACAGATTTCAAAGGTATTTTCTAAGTTAATAACCATGGCTACCAAATACTTTCAAAGAAGCTATGCAATATAGTTCACGCCACAGAAAAAATTAAACTGTGCCCATGCGTAATTTAACTAGTCAATACTACCTTGTCTACACCTTGTAAATATTCTTAAGAGGTTACGTTGCTGACGACAATAACAATGCTACAATGAAACAACGAGAAAGTGTTGTGTCAGGCTTGATCATCCAATTTTATCGATACTGTCTATCCAAAGACCAATTGACCAGTCAGCCAAGCTGGTCAGTTAATCAATCTTTACAAAGCTGTATATTTAGAGTTTTATACATCCAATTTTTTCCAAGATCTTCAACGTGAAATCATCGACGTCAGGCTTTTAAGCCACTTATTCGGAACCGTCGATGCCCTAGCTTTCTACTCTGTTGATCTAGAGTTGACAACGCCTAAATTAGTAATCTAGAGCTAGTGACGCGCTAATATTAATCTCAAGTATACATAATCATTTGAAATTCAACTTATTTCAAGTTTATCTCTATTATTTTTTATATATACCATTTTCAAGACCCGTAACTCATTCAAAATTGGAAACATTAACTATTTCTTAAAATTAGTTCAGTAGCATACCTTAGAAAAACCAACCTTTAGTGTCACATAATTAATTGAAGACGTCTAATAAGTTGGCGCTAAATAAAAAAAAATTCCTAAGTATGTTTAACTTCCCGAAAATAAGATTGAAAATTTTCTAAAATTGAAAAATTTTTATATATTGTTATCGAACAATAAATATAATTTATAAATATTTAAATGCATTTTTTTATCTATTTTCCTCGTTTCTTTTGTTTTAAATTTTAAAGTTATAAGAAAACAATATAAATATTTAATAATCGTACATCACAATCTTTTGAATGAGCTAATTGACTTCAACGAAGTTTACGACATTTAACGTGGTTATAAATTCTAAAAATCTTTTTCAACGCATTTTTAATAAGGTTACTTATGTAGTTATAAGGTTAACCTTAATGTAGAATAATAATTTTATAATTATTTGATTTATTTGAACAGATTCACTGTGCTCATTCTGTTTTTTTATTACTTTCGTAACTTGATTGAAGTGCATAAGCAGAAATCGGCAAAAAATTTCTGATTTTTAGTAAATGTCATAAAAATCTAACTATTGCAGCCGTCCTCATGACGCAACTTTTAAAAAATTTAGCCATTTTCAAATAGTTTTACTATTGCAGCCGTTTTAGAATTATTGGCTGTATCATAGTATAAACATGATGTAGATTTAATAATAACGATATCGATCTGTCTTTCGTGTAATGTGTTCAGATCGGCCGTCAGTAAATATGTCACTCTGTCTGAGTAAGAAAGTGAAGAAATGTGAATTTTTATGATTTTGAAAATTTCGAAATCCTGGCATTCCTAAATTACTTGACCGATTAAGCTCATCTTCGAACTTGACTTCGGTATCTATGACGGTAACTATCTGTAGAATAAGTATGTTGAGTTTGGTGGAGATCAGTTGATAATTGTAGACACCATTATTCTGACAAGTCGCGTTATGTCCCATGTATACATATATATATATATATATATATATATATATATATATATATATATATTTTTTTTTTCAACTATTTTTTTTTCGGTTTCATTGTGAAATTTTGTTGCAAGTACCCAAAAAAAAATTCCTTGAAAGTTTGGGCCCCTAGTAATAATATTAAGTCCTCGACCAAGGCGTGTAAACATCTGTAAATTTCAGTAGATCAGTGGCATTTTCTAGCATCGCTTCGACCATGAATAGGTTTTTTTCAGAATTAAATACTCTACAAAAGTGTCCATTGCGGCCAAGCCGTAACTCGAACCGGCGAAGTAGTGCAGGCCTCTAAACTTGATTTTTTCCATGAAATTCGCGTTTTCTCGGATTTATCTCGTGAATGAGATGTGTGAACAAAAAAAGAAAAAATGTGAACAACAAACTTGTAGAAAATTCAATTTCCTACAAAAAAAGTCCTGAGCACCAAGTCGCTAAAATCAATATTTTCAGAGATATCGCGGAAAGTTAAAAAGTTGAATTTTGAAAGTTCAAAAAAAATTAAAAATTTTCTGATCGAAATTACGTAAATAAGAAAATGGAAATTTTGTTTACTGATTTCTGTCGTGCGTAGCATAAAAGTCTGTATTTGTATAAGTTCTAGATTTATTGTTCGAATCTTATCAAAATTTTTTGCATGTATATGAATATGTGGTTATTAATTTTTTAATAAGACAATATTAAAAAAATGATAAATTAAAACTTACGTTAGAATCCTCTTTTATAGTACCCATGCTGTAAGGCGACGATAAATTTGAGATGATGCTATTTTTTGAAAAGTTTTCAATATTAGCATTAGAGTCATGGAAGGAGACTCTTTTAATGGAAGCTTGGTGAGATCCAACTGGCGATGAAATCGTAGCAGCATTAGATGATCTTAAAACATTTTGTTGAGACATGACAGTATAACTGGAACCCCTTTCTGGTGGTACTGGTGCTTCGTTTCCATCATTAATATATAAATTATCCAATTTTAACATTTCTGTATACAATTGTTGTTGATTTTTCGGATTTTTTGTTTGATTTTGTTGATATTGTTGTTGATTGTGTTTTGTATCTTCTTCATTCTTTCTATGGTTGCCGTCATAATCAATTTCTTCGTCTTTGTATTCATCCATTCGTTGATTTCTTTCTTGTTCTTCATGAATCTGAAGTTGAGTATTCATTTTCATATTATTTGACAGCTGTCCAAAAACTGGTGGTGAATTATATGTTGAAGATGTAGAAACTTGTTTAAAATCGTTTATATTTGAAATATGTTGTAAATTTATATTCGAACTATCATGTAAACTTACATTTCCATATTTCATTAAATCTTGTTGAGATGTTACGATAGGTAAGGAATTAAAAGGTAGTTTCAATTGATGACTCGCTGACTGAGATGGATTCGTTCCTCTAATTGATTGATTAGCTAGATTTGTTCGTGATAAAGTATTTGGCTGGATTGACGGGTAATTTTTCTCTGTAGTAGCTGCCATTTTTAGCAATCCTTGGACACATGGTATATTTTGATTATCAAGATCATTACTCTCTTCATCGTCATCTTGTTGAGCTGCAGCTTCTTCAGCTCTTTTTTGAAAGTCTCTTTCTAATTGGAGAGCTCGAAGTTGTTCTTCTTGTTGTTGTGTTCTGTGAGAAAGTGAATTCAATTCAGCAATTTGTTGATCTCGCCATAATTTTGCAGCTTCTCGTCGTCGTGCTTGTTCTTTTTCTCGTTCTTCCCGTTGCCATGGATTAGTGGCATTGTATTGATGCTGTCGATTTTGTTGACTTGAATTGGTTGTTGAATAGTAACTTCCTTTTGGGGATTCTTGTCCACCAGAAGTATACCTAGAAAATATATTAAGTACGTTAATTTATAAAGAATTCAACATAATAATAAATGAAGGAGTGATAAATAAAAAATATATATTTGACAAATAAATAGTAATTTTTTGTTCTATATGACTTTTATAAATCCAAAATATTTTTCTAATTCAAAATTAGATTCTGTTCAAAAAATTTTTTTGTTGTCACCTATATACTATTATTTCTAATACCTCCAAATGTGTATTATAACTTATTTACCTGGAATCGACTTGTTTCATATTAAATGGATGAGTTGAAGTATTAAGTGGAGGAGGTGGATGTCTTTCTTTATATTCTTTTTCAAGAATTGAATGTAGAGGTAAGGATTCTTTATTGACATTATTTTCGTAATGAATTTGATTAGATAAATTCTCATTCATATTACGTTGATGATTCACATTAGATGAATCATTTAAAAATGGAGACTTATTGAAAAGTCCTAATTGTTGATTATATTCTGTAATTGGTCGACTGAGATCTGCATCATATTCTTTATCTAATTCAGTAATTTGTTGATTATTACAAGATGCGTCATTCTTTTTCGAAATAGAAGTATACTGGTTCGAAATCAGTTGTTTGTTGTATAAAATATATTGGTTGTGTTGAAGATCAGAAGATCCATAATTTGAACTTATTTGTTTTGTATTGTAAGTTGGAGAATTCATATCGAGATTTGGTACTAAACTTGTTTGCTTATAAACACCAATATTGGTTTGAGAAGTAGTAGGTCGCATGTTGAGAGAGTTGGTTTGATGTTGATTACTTAATATTGCACCTGCCCTTAATTCACGGCGACGCACTTCTTCTTTCATTTCTTGTAATTTAGCCTCTTGACGAATTATATCTCTCGACGATTGTGTTTTCAAAAGAGACCCTGATTGAGGGATTTGATAAGCATTGTAATTCATTTGGTCTGGAGAAACATATGCTGAAAGCGGCCGATCTTTTCCTTGGTTTACATCCAAAATTGGATGATTTAATGAATTTTGAGAGCCTTTCAACTGCTTTGGCGTGTACATTGAATTTCTAAACATAAGATTATTTTAGTTAGTAGTCGAAAATTAATTCTAATTCTACACAGAGAAAATTTTATAATAATCCTAACAATATTTGTTTTGTAAATTTTACTATCTTTGATGGTAATAAATTTTATAAAAGTTAAAACGATAGATAACAATTTAAATTATAATCAGTACAATAATAAAATGATAATTCCTAAAATAGAGCGAAATATTTAATCAAGTTATCTGAGATAGTTGAAGATATAATTTTATAGTAATATAACAGATGATAAAAATTAATATATTGGTGGTAACTTTAGTAATTTATGTCGTATTTATAACAGTAAAAGGTAGTATTCATTACTATTGAAGTATCTTAGAGCTTTTTACAGTACTTAGATGATAGTATTTACCATAAAATTTTCTCCGTGTAACAAAATTTTAAGTTGAAATCTATAAAAATAAATATATATAAATTAAGTACCGATCAACTGATGTATGGTAAGGACCTAATTGTTTTACTGTTGGATCTTGATGTCTATAGACGCTTAAGTTTTGATAAAATCTTTCAGCTTCATTATTCTGAATATTGTTCAAAGCGTTTCCAAATGATTGACTTGGATTCAAATTTGGTGAAGATCGCTGACGATTCATCAAACCGGAAAGAGGCAAATGACTCATTTTTGTCGGTTCGTGAAGGTTGTTACTCGAACGTGATCTCAGAGACGAAGCGCCATTCATAGATGGCATAGGCGGCGGTTGAACTGGTGGTGTTGTACTATTACTAGATGACGTTCTGCTGTATCCTGGATTGAACATTTCGTGTTGACATAGTTGGGCTTGCAGTTGCTTATTTTCTGCGTCAGCACCTTTACGAAAAAAGTTCACGTAGAAAAAAGTATTGTTAACAACCCAAAAAAACAAAACCATTTTTTTAACTTTTTAATCAATTTAAAAAATGTAAGGGTGCTCAAGTACGGCGTTAGAATGATATACTTGACATCTGTAGAATTTGATTAAAAAAAACAAAAGTATATGTTTATTTCAAAGATACGTTTATAGGCTACGCTACAGTCAAACGCACGGAGAAAATAAAGCAAGAGAAGAGAAACATGTGCAGTTTCACTTCTATATAATTACCGAACATAATATATATTTAAATAATGAATATATTCAATTTGGGGCTCAGACAAAAGCTTGTAAGAAGATAATGATGGCTACTTTTTAAAATTAGATTTCCATTTTACGTGTGTCTGGTCTTATGAAAAAGTACTATCAATGAGTACTTAGCCACTATAAGAAGAAAAAAGTTTGGAAATTTCGTAAGTGCACGCCTCATAAAGCTCATTCAATTTTTAAGATGAAAATAAATCGTACTACTAACTTTCAAAATAAAATAAGCGCATATATTAAGTATTTGTATTATATGGACAATTCAACAAATTGTGTTTTAATTTTAGATTCCAATATTTCCCGGCATTTTTATCTCAAATATTTACATTAATATAGGTATATCAAAGACCAATTGATTTTAGTTTTTTATTAATTAGATAGTTCGCGTTTTTTCAGTTGTTCAATTTCAAGGTCGAGCATATAAACAGTCATTTGAAAAGCTATGAAAGTCCTGGCCCTAATTATAATTAAACAATTCCGAATTGTACAACCTTTTACAATACAATACTAGTTGATGTTATTTTCATGTCAATAAAAACAAAGGTCTCGACATGTCCATCTTTTCGGAAGTTATTATGACTACATACGAAAAATTACATATGCAGACATCCGGAAGTCTAGGTGAATTTTTCAACAAATTTTTTTTTTTTAGAAAATATAAGGTAAATTATATCGAGATTTTTCATGATATATATCTACTCATATTACGTTATAAGTGCAATGTAGTTGGGATAGAGGCATTTAAAAATCACAAAACTGCTTAACCTTGACATGTTGAAAATAAATTACTACCGCAATCGCTTCGCGTTATGAGAAGTGTAAAACAAAACGGTAAAATGGGGTTTCACATAATCGGTATCTTATAGCATGCCATGAAAAGAAAAAAAAGTTTGAAAAATCCAAAAGTGCACGCATCATAATCTCATTTTTCTGCCCCCCGGCTGGAAAGTGGCAACTTTCTGGCCACTGCGCTAAACGAAGTTGCCTCATTCCAGCTACGTCGAGCAAAAAAAATAGTATACACACCTTGGCCAATAAAAAGTAAAGCCTCAGACCGCATGTTTGTCAACCTCGGCTTCGCTTCGGCCAACAATACATGTGATGTGACACTTTTCTTATTTTACTGGCCTAAGTAATTAATATACTATTTCACAATAAAATTGATTAAAATAAAATATAAAAAGCAAAATAAAAAAAAAAAAACAGAAAACTCTGCTATGGTTTAGAGGCGCCATAATTCTAAGGTGAGGAAAAAGAAGACTATAATAAAATGTGTAGATAGATATATAAAAAATACAGTCATATATTAGTTTTTTTATAAATAATAATTTAACAGCGGTGAATTGAACGCTCATATCAATTGAGAAAGTTCATCGTGTGTTACTTGAAATAATAAAAAAAAAAATTATTCCGGTACGATCATTTTTTCGACCAATTTCCCTGCCGCATATATTAATCTATAAATACAGACACACGGACGTCCAGAAAAGATAATTTTAATGTTATTTTTTACTATGTTAAACAAAATAATTGTTATTGAAGTATATTTTATGTGCCTGAAAAATCATTTGATTTGATATAAGTACACTCATATTAATCTGTAAGTGCGATAAAAATGAAAAAAAAAAAATCAATTTCAGTTTCGAGAAAACTGCTTTTTTTGAAAAGTCGAGAGTAAAGCACTACCTTAACGCTTTGCTTATGAGGCATGCAAAATTACAACGATTGATCATTTTTACTTTTTGAAAACTCAACTGGAAAGGTAAAAATATACAAAAGCATACTCACTATGCAGAGCGGGAACTGATTTGCTGCTATGAATTTGAGAAGTAGCAGATTCATGGCGAAATTGTGATGGAATATCCCGTTCACTCATACGTCGTGGTCCTAAACAAATACAAGATACAAAAATCATTAAATGAGAAATATTCAAGTAAATAATTATAATTTTTTATTTGTGTACGTGTTTTTTTAAAATTATATATTGAGATTTCTGTACTAAATATATGAAATTAGAGTACTACTCCTGAATGCAAATTGAAAATATATTTTCAAATACTATTTCAATCATTGTTAGTTATTTAATTTTAGTCAATTTAAATTTTAATTTTTTAATTATCATTATTTAATTGTTTTAATTACACCATCGATTAAAGGTTCAAATTTATTTGTTTATCATAGTTTTTAACTATAATATCAAATTTAGAGGCATTATTCAATTCAGTTATTTTTTTAATAAAATTTTAGTAACACTAACGAACAGTCAAACCATATTACAGATATGCACTGTGATACAGCTATGATTTCGCTACATATCTACACAGGAAATTAATATTTTTAATAATTGATTTTGCCAAAGCATTTTTTCAATTTTTCGTCACGTTACAAAATATCGAGAAAAAAGATATTGTAACTCTTTTTGGTATATTTAAGTTTATTTTCATGACATTTGGATACAAGAATTCATTCCAAATCCTTTAGAGAGAGAGTCATCAATCAAATCTCTAAAAGCGTCTGAACATATGAACTATCTAAGAAATCTTTTTTAACGCTTTTGTGGATACCAACTTCTTTTTTACAATTGTTTATTTTCTTGTTTTTAATATAAACGTTATTTCTATTTCTCATACGCAATAAAATAATTTGTTGTACTCTAATAATATTTTCATCCTTTATTGTTGGTAAATATTGTATTAGCTCAAATAATATTGATTTAAAAAAAAAGGGGGGTTTTTTGATACTATTTACACACCTGGGAATTGTTATTTACATCCTAATTCTAACATGCGATTAAATACATTTCCGCACATCTTTGAGTTCGAAAATTAGAAATAATTTTAAAAACAATGCAAGGTCAAATATTTTTCAGATATTTTTTAAAAAGTGATATTCGAATAACAGTTAAGGATAAAAAGTAAAGTTATTTCACGAAAATAAGTTACGCAATAATCAGTCAAAAGTGAGAAAACAATTAGTTTTTCAACTTTTTACCTACTAAAGTAAAGCACCCAGTAATTGAACAGGTTCCAAAGTAAAACGTATTTTACTCTACTTTTAATATACAACGATGTAATTATTAGTTCAAATTAGTGATTTTCATGAAAATATAAACAATTTTGAATTGATTGAAGTGTAAAATAACGCAGATAATTGAATATTTATATTTTGACAACGTTTTTAGGATAGACTATGACAGGAGTAGTAGTTGCAAATGTTTGAGCAGTAGTTGAGCTTATAAAATATATGGCAATAGGCCCAGAAAAAACTTTCAACGTTTTATTGAAATATCAAAAGAATTGTAACATATTATTGATTAATGTTGAAAATAATACTGTAAATATTTAATAGTCATTTAAAAATGAACAATATTTGTATTTAATTTTTTAATAACATTTTTTATGAATCAAAAAAACTCAATTCAAAACGTTCACTAATTTTCAGCTATAAAACTTATTCAATTTGCAGTAATTAGTACAAATCACAATGCTGATCACTAATCTATAATCCTATTAGAGGTAAGAGTGTTATTAAAATTATACGGCCCCAGCTTGTTTAACCTTTTAGAGTCAGAGGTTCTTGAAACGTCTACGAGTAAAAGTAGTGGGGAAAGCGCAAATCCGTAGTTTTAAATCCAGGAGTGAGATTTCAAGGTCAGACTCTATAGGGTTGTTCTGGATACCACTTTGAAAATTCGGAAGTATAGACGATAAAACTTAATATAAAAAATATAATTTATGTCTTTGCAAAAAATGTGTTATTTAAAAAATACTATTTCATTGGGTGGTACAATTTTTTTTTTTACTTAATATGATGATATACCGCTTTTTTTTTTACTGATTGTTCGGTTCACGGTTTAGTACCTTTTTCATGAAAAAAAAAAATAGCATCTATCGGCTATTCTTGACATGTCAACTTTTAAGTCAACAAAATTATAATTGTTTTGATTTATAATTGAAAAAACTTGCAGAAATCAATTACTGTATCATTGGATAATTATAACATGTGCATATTACTCATAATAAATATACGGATTTTGTATTACAACAATTCGAAAAGTCTGTTCAAATACTGGTTCCATTTTTATAAGTGTTCAAGTACTGGGTACTATACCTTAATAATTTTTGCACGGTTAACTACGGTTACCTAAAGACAAAACAACATTGTCATACCAGTTAAATAATTTTCCGACTCACGATGCCAATCAACTGAATCCTCCTGAGTGGTTAATTCTTTTCTTGCTGATATTAAATTTCCCATTGAACGTGAAGTTGATGGTTGGACTTCATCAAATACTTGAGGTGCGTCTGTATATTCTGATTTTGGTCGTGCCTTAAGCGCTATATTAGAAAATTTAGTAAAGCATTAGTAAAGCATTTTATTGATATAGAGCACATTGTAGATGTTGCATTAAAATGAAAATGAGAATTAGTTATATAGCGTTAATCAGAAAATTTTTTATTTCAATCAAGGAGGGTTATTTGAATAAAGTTGAATAAATGGATGATTATACTTTAAGAAATTTTTTATTATCATTTCGACATGATAAAATTCATTAAATCAGATCTTTTAATTGTATTACTTCATTTTTTTCACTTAAACGAAAAAAATATACGCACTAGGAGAAAGGTTATCTTGACTCAAGACAAAAATTCTTGAACCAAGACTACTGCTAAGAAAAAAACAAATTTCTTGGGACAAAAGAAAAAATTCTTGAGCCAAGAAGTTTTTTTTTTAACCAAGAATTTTATCTTAGCTCAAGAGTTTTTTTTCTTGACTCAACAAATTTATGGTTTTCCTTATTACAAAATTTTTTCTCTTGAGTGAAGCTAACTTTTCTATTAGTGTGACTTGTTGAAGTTATATCACAATACAAGTCTAATATTGTGATGATTTACTCATACCAATAAAACTTTCACAGTTCCGAGGTCTGTTTAAAATGTCAGCTATACTGACTGGATTTCTGCGCTTTTTCTTAGTTATTGTGCTCAACTGAAGCATAAATAAATGCAGATACAGTCCAAAGTAAGATGACTGTTGACATATATGGTAAGATGAAGAGGGAAAAATGGTTAGAAGAGATTAATAGGATGTAGTCTCTGTTATTAGATTAAAAAGTTCGAAACATATAGATATACATCCTCAAAAATAACAACATTTGTTATTCGCTCTGAGTAAAGCCATGATAGGGGAATATAAATCGACTGAAGCGTTCGCAGTGGTTACTTTCGGCGTTATAGGAGGCTATTATTCCTAAAATTGTAAGCAAGTATACATGAAAGTATTTATTTTGTTTTAATTTTAATAAATTAAAAAAATGAGACATTAAAGTTACTGTGTTGTAAATTGTAAAAATATCAACAGAAATGTTTACTGCATTCTTTTTTATTTTTTACCATTATACGTACTGGTTGATTCGTTTAACTAAAAAACAAAACTGCAACTACTACACTGATAGAAGGATTTATTGACTATTAATAATTTAATTTAATTGAAAACAATTACTTAATTCATTGAATTTTAATAAATATTTTTTAACATTTAGTGGTGTATTTGCCTGAGAGCGTGGGAGTATTGAGGATTATCGTGAGTGTGTGTTGTTAAGTTAGTTGTCTGGAGGATGTCGAGTTGTACTGCGGAAAAGTAGCCAATGTAACGTGCCGCTCAGTCAATTACCGACGTCTGAACTACGGTTCCGCAACTCGGAGCGAGATGATTACCGCAGAGATGCGACTGAAATGTCGTCGTCGTCGTAAAGTACGGGAGTTTGGGCCAGGCTCATGCGGTAGGTTGCGGATGACAGGCCTCGATTACGGTATGCTCGAGGGTAGTCGCGAGCGCTGTCCAAGTTCCTAGGAGAGCAGAGTCACTGGTAGTTCTGGGGCACTGGCTGTGTGAATGGGGGAATGAATGTGAGAGTATGCGTGTCTGGAAGTAGCGTAAAAATAAGTTGAGCACATTCAGCATGAATGTAGTGGGGGTACCGTGAGAAGCAGTTTGGCTAAAGTAGCGGATGAGTAAGGTGCGTTTAATGTGGAAGTCCGGCTTGGGACCAGACAAAGTACAGTCGACGCTCTCTGTATTGGACCTCTCTGTATTTGACCATATTCTTTCTCTGTATTTGACGATTTTACACAGCTCTTATGGAGAAGGACGAGTCAACTACAGAGAATGATACTGTACGGGCGAGTCAAATATAGAGAGCGTTGACTGTAGCAGTCGTGTTGAGATCCTCGTAAAAGAAAGACATGCTATGGCTGCTAGGCAGCGATGAATGTGTAGCGTAAAGTATTAAAGTTAGTTCCGAGCTCTCGTTGAGTGAGCTTCGTGCTTGAGAGTTAAGTTTGGCTCTCGAATCGAGGCTGGCGTGCCTTATGCCCGCTGTTACCGCGCACAAATGGCTCGGGTCATTGTCTTGTTTTGTGTTCATTTGGGACTGCTTCCGCGATATTTCGGATATCGATTTAGGTTATTTTCGACTAAGAGGGTGGATTTTAGTTTTCAGAGCACCGATTTGTGAGCCAGGTACCGTTTAATCTCACTTGTAAGGAATATACTTCCTCTGAAAGATCGAATCACGATCCTTTCTCCCTAACCAGCATTACTGTCGAGGCCGCTCTTGGTCTTATAGGGACTTAAAAATTTAAGTTTCTCGTATCCCGGTTGCCGATACTGGTAAAGAAAAGTCGGCTGATGCCCGTAGTGGTTCCTGGAGGATCGAGAGATGGTCAAGATGGATGAAGTGTAACGTAGTGAACAACTACCATGAGGAAAATTCTACGTTACAGAAGAAACCTATTATAAACAAGCTCAATTATCGAAGTCAGCTTCGAATGCAATTGGTTGGGGGTTTTTTTTTTTTCCTAATAAAAATCATACAAATAACTTATGACAGGACGTAAGAAGTTAAAGTATGTATATACAAGCCGAGCATAAGTGAGAATAAGCCCAGTTTATGTGTAAGTTGTGTGTAGATTGACATAGTATACGCTTTCGTTTATATGAGTAATTTTTCTAGCAAAAATCATGCATGATTTAAGCACGACCAAGCATGAATCATGCACAATTACACACACATTTCACTATTAGAATAAGTTATCAACGATTAATTTTACACTTTGACTGTCGGTGTGATCAAAAGGTATATTATGCAGTTCTCGATATTTTTTAAGTGAAACTTCTTTAGGCGCATGAGGGTAAAATTTTTACGGATGAAACGCAATAATAATAATAATATTAGCGTTGCGAAGATGAGCAGCGTTTTTGTCGAAGAAGAGGGAGAGGGCGATTGAGACTGATTGAGAGAGAGTGAGAAAGGGCGAACGTAGCATGAAGCACATAGTCATGGAGCGAGAGTATGGAGCAAGCAAGTGAGAAAGGTCGAGAGAGAGAGAGTGAGATAGAGCACACCTCGCATCACGCACCGTGCCATGGAGCGAGAGGTGGGAGAGAGCTAGTGAGAAAGATTGAGAGAGAGTAAAGGAGATCGAGAAAATATACACGCTACTAGTTGATGTATTCGTTTAGTAAATAAATATTAGAATTTTAGATGGCAACACATCAATAATTTAATCCCTACAATAAAAATACATGAGAGTGTGAAGTTAGTCAATAGTTGAAACTCGTAAAAAAATGGGACCTGATTCCTTATTGGTTAAAATTAAGGCGCGCTATTCAAATTTCTAGTATCGAAAATAAGTGATTAGTAGCTGTGACTATAATAACTAACGACTCTGTCATCTTAAAAAATTACAGTTTCAAACAGTAAAAATTGCCGTTTTAATATACAGTCCATTCTATGAGGAGAAGGGGATCTCAGATGAGTAGTAGGGGGCCTCAATTTAGGAGAATTTAAGGTAGTACCCTCGCGACATATAGTGCGAGTAAATTTGGGTATAGTTTAGGATATTTTTGTTTTTCTCACTTGCTATTCCTTACTCACTTCTACTCATGGTTATTTTTGAATAATACAGTTATTTTTTAATAATATTTAAAAATCTAGATGGTAAAAATCAATGAAAGTTTGAAAAAAACAAATAATAGCTGTTTTTTAATGGTAGTTTACTTTTTTATGAAAATCTTAAAAAAAGTTTCTTAGTTGTAATAAAATATACGAGTAAAATTTTCGGTATCCCGTATATCACAGTGCATAACCTCCTCTAAAAATTCGAACTTTGAAATTAAATATCTCTGAAACTAGATGGTCAAAAAATTTCAATTTGCGTCAATCGATGCAGAATAATATGAATATTAATCTGCCAAAATTTAAAAAAATTCCTAAGAAAACGCCTCTGGCGAGGGTACTACCTTAACATTTTGAACTTTAAAAATTCTACTCTTAAAATATAAATTTTACCGGCCCAAGTAAGTCAATAATTAAAGTTTCATTTTTAGTATTGCGAATTTTTTTAAACTGTCCCATTTGGTCTGGAATGCTCCATATATAAATATACCAAGTCGGCATCGTCAAATTGACCAGCTTGTAAAATTTTATTATTTTTCGATTTGTATCCGTGGTGAATTTATTTCATTTCATTTAATATTCACGGCCTTAAATTCTTTTTTAGCCTTTTCAATTGTCCTTGCTTTGAATACAAGCGATTACGACTGATCAAAAAGCATGTTTTATTAATTTTTTAATATTTTATGAATTATTTCATTGCTTGGTTTAATATTTTCGCCCGTTTGATGCATTAATTCAACAGCAGGGCGTACTAGTTGCAGCAGAAATGCTGCCTCTTCATTTGCCGCAAGATCTCTACAGTAGCTTTAAATATTTTAAAAAAAGGTTTTTATCAAACTGTCTAAAACTTCATCAAGATCGATTGCGTAGTTCTCGAGGAATCGTGGATACCGTTTTGGAAAACATAGCTTTGAGAAAAACGCGATTCTAGTTTCGAAACAACAGCGCCTTGAGCGCGCAACTTTTTAAAACTGTTTCTCCGAAACTATTATTCGGATCGATTTGAAACTTTAGGTCAACATTCTAGAGATGTTGTAGAATTTAACAAAACAAAAAAAAATCGATTTTTTGAAACCGTGAAACCCATGTAACCCCTTAATTAACTTTACTTTACTTGCGTGTTGCAAAAAAAATTTTTTCCGTTAATTCAAAAACCCATAACTTTGAAAATACAAAAAAAAAACAAATCTTACAAATTTCATGATCTTTGATACAAATAAAAATGTTCAACATTCATTTATAAATGTATTTATAAATACTTTCGATTCCACTTTTTCTGGTAAAAAAAACTTATTTTTTTCCATATTTTCATTTCATTAGAATCTTTTTTATCATTATATTTTTCTTCATGCATGATCATACCTGGTAATGCACGATGATGCTGGCCCATGCATGGTCATGCCTGAAAATTCGCTAAATCTAAAAAGGCATGGTTCTGCTTTTTCAGGGCTGGTAAATATTCAGACACGTTCATGCATGAGCTTAAAGCGTGGTCTTGTATGATCATGTATGATGATTGTTTCCCGGGTATATATTTTTAATTATTTCATTATTACTAACCTCTGCTCATTAACGGTGATGGTTGTGACAAGAGAGTAGCTAAACCATGATAAATAGCACCTTGTTTAGCAACTTCTAATGTTACTGTAGGTCCTGTTAATACCAGATATTCTGCTGCTCTGAAATAATAAAAAAAAGTATAGAATTGAACAAATTAAAATGATATGCAGAGTGGATGGCATAGAAATGTAAAGATATAGAATACATTCAACTCGTTGAGCCATGCTTGATTAACTAACAAAATTCAGAATATTTGCAGAAATTGGCTTACTGAAAACTGTACGGAAAAAAAAAATAACGAAAATCATATCATAATCTAAGTCTAGATTTTTATGAACTTTTCACTGTTATCGATTGTTCATCAGATTTTTACGTTTTGAGGCTCTACCAAATTAGGTGACTGAATAATAGTTACGGACAGTGTTTCGGATAGTTTAACCGGTAGAGTCTTTGGCGAATAACCAAATATAGTCCGGGTTCGAGTCCCAGTCTGGGCTATCCGAATTATTTTTTCGGTTACCGAAAAATTCCTGTTGAGTAAGGTCCCCCCTTTTTCCTTTATCCTCTCTTTCCTCAGTTCCCAAATTTGTCTTTAATGATAAATTTAGCTATGAAATATGGCAAGCCATTCTGTGTGTGTATAACTAAAATTTTGTCGTTCGATATCTCAAGAGTGAACCATTCGATTGAGATGAACGATATAGAATTCTAACAGATCCATTAAGCTCTAAAGATATTGCAGTCCAAAAAATTTCAAAACAGCGCTTTCTTTACATTTTTAAGCTCAAAGAGATATTAAAATCGACATTTTGAGCTCAAAAAAGCTCGATTGTTTAATCTGAGTTATATTTTTAAGCGTTTCAAGCTCGTGGTGAGAGATTTCAAGCATGACTTTCAGGGTCAACCATCGTTGATCTTTTTATAATAGTATATTACATTACAAGGGCCGAGAGTGGAAATTCCTGCCATGGGTTTAAAGACTTTTGTCCGTATAGTGTATACTATTCTTCTTCATAGCCAATCAAAAGTACGTTAATTAACTACATTTTTATAAACAATAAAATAACATTTTAACAAGCATCTCATATTTGCGCGATAAATTTCAACTTTAGTTGCGCGAAGTAAGTTTTGCTCGTGGGTTGGGGGGGGGGGCGGCATCAATTATATCTGAAAAGCTAAATCACAACTTTTTCATCAGAATTAGATTTAATTTACCAAACATAAAATTGTCATATTAATTATTACAAATCATTCTGATTGCTAATTTATTCCTGTCGCTTATCATGATAAATACATGAATATAATAATTATAAATAACACAGTAATTATTTCTAATTTAAGAATTGTTGTATTTTTACTACATTTATACTCAATATAATTTAATTATGCATTGTCTATGAATTTCGTTATTTTATCTCGCTCGAATACACATAACTAAGATGAAAACATTTACTTATTTGAGTGTTTCATTAACTAAAATTTAGTTGATATCTTATTTTAATTCATAACAATTGACACGTATAAACACCGATATAATTTTAAAGCTAGCAATCTTCAAGTTATACGTGATAATAAGGATGACACAGATAATGACTACTGTTTGACGGCAGTAGCACTAATCTCATGTATCGGTCTGCCCGAAAATATTTTTTCTCCCGCCGTTATGAAGGATGTGCACGTAATTCGACTAGGGATTAAGTGTTATTAAACATAGGATTATTTAATAAATGAGTGATCGCGAAATGAGCCTAAAATATATGGAGTATTTATGTGAAGATAAGTGTGATAGTCACTACGAATTATAGGCATGTCAGAAGCATTAATTTACTGTCTACTTAATCAAAACAACTGTACTTACTTTTCTTGAGTTATTCCAACTAAACTTTGTCCATCAACTTTAAGTAATTGATCCCCAGCTGTTAAACGACCATCCTTAAAATAAATATTGAAAGAGTAAATCAATAATTCAATTTTACTGAACCTACAAAGAAAGAAAATTATTTTTGATTGCTTACAATATCAGCGGCTCCGCCTGAAACTACGCTTTTAATATATATTCCTAATCGCTCCTGACCAGCTCCCTAAAAATATAAAAAAGTGCAAAATATTATTGATTTTATCGAGTTGAAAATAACGGAGAATCAAAAGCTTATTTTGTTATTGATTGTTTTATTTAAATATATTTATTTGTGACTGTTACTAACTCTTCGTTTCTGATTGATAATTTTGAATTATTTCATATGTTATTGCATTAACTAATTATTTCATATTATTATGAATCTAGATTTTTTAAATCAATAAGTCTGGTTATAACCAAAATTTCCGTATTATGTTTCCAATTTTTAAATCCAAGCCTTTAAAATTCACGTGACCTAACTATGAAAACCTTTATAAATACTCTATAAATAAACGATTATCACAAGTGTTTGGATCCGAATAATAATTCATTTTTTGTAGTAGGATAGATATTTAAGATAAATAAATTTCTCACCTTTGCGGCAACAATACTGAGACCCATTCCATTTGTGGACTTTTGTAACTGAATGATTTGGATTTCTGGCTGGCCATAGCTTGAAGAAACATGGTTGTTATAGCCACCAGATCGATTACTCATAGCGCTTGAACTACGGAACTAAAAGTATTCTAAAATTATTTTCAAAATTTTTTGATCAAAATTAAATTTTAATTAAATTTACTCTTCATCAAAAGTTCATAGCATCAAGTGTGAACAGCAACTAATAAAAACAATGATGATCATGATCATGATCATCATTTTTATTTTATCTATATTATTAAAGGAGATTCTTATCTATATAGTCACTCATCACGATATCTCGGGAACCTTCGGACCTAGAAACTTGATATTTAGTAGGAATATTACTTTTGCTATGTAGAGGTCAGCTAAGAACAGATTTTAAGAAATTCCTTTCCCAAAGGGGTTGGCGGGGGCGTCAACAATGAAAAGTTACCGTTTTTAAACTATAGACTCCAAATTTGGTAGGAATCTTCTGTAAGAGATGTAGAAATTGTCTATGAACAAATTTTACGATAGATCAATCTACAGAGGGTTGTGGGGGTGGGTATTAACAACGAATATTTTTAATTTTGACACTATAGCTTCTACAGAGTCCAGATTTGGTAAGAATTTCCTGTGAGTAATGTAAAAATAATTTATGAGCGAATTTTACGATATCCCACCCCATACAGGACTGCGGAGGCGTTAACAATAAAAAAATTCCCGTTTCTAAACTATAGCTCCTATGGACTCCAAATTGGGTAGGGATTTTTTATGAGAGATGTAGAAATAATATATGAACGAATTTTACGGTAGCTCACTTCACAGGGGTTCGCCGGGAAGGGTGTTAACAATTAAAATTTTCAATTTCCAAGCTATAGCTCCTATAGACTCCAAATTTAGTAAGTCTTCTATATGTGACATAGAAATGATCTAAGAACAGATTTTATAACAAATTACCTCCAATAAGGAACTCGAAGAGCTTAAAAGCATACAAAAGCTATTTCTTTGAGCTCGGATAGCTTAAAATAACACACAAATTGTATTTTTGAGCTCGACGAGCTCAAAAATGTAGTAAGTGTAATTTCAAGCGTTCAGGTATCAAATCGGCGGGAAGTTGCAGGGATGGCCTTCAGGGTCAACCGTTTTCTTAATTTTTTAATATAATAATATAACAATAATAATAATAATATATAATAATTTTTTTTTCTCTTGTTAGTATTACAATTAGAAGTTACTTGTTTGTCAGCAAATGTGACGTCCATAATTCAATGTTTAGATCACAGGATTTTGGAGACCTTGAAAAGGCAATACAAATTGAATTTAATTAAAATAATTGCGGAAGCCTAAAAAAAAAAAAATTAGGAAAACGGTAGACCTTCAAGGCCATCCTTACAACTTCCGTTAATTCCATACCTAGGCGCTTAAAATTGCGCTTATGATGTTTATGACCTCTTCGAGCTCAAAAGTTTGATAGAAGTTTGATAGAACATTATTTTTTGAATTTTCGAACCGCAATAACTTTAGAATGAATGAACCGATTTTCACGAGGTTTTTTTTTTCAACTTGTGGAGGAAGCTCTACAGTGAAATTTAAGTTGAGGGACTCATAACAAGATTCGACTGTATTAAAAAATTTGACCTAAAATTTCAACATGAGCTGCATAACATCGTTATGATCATTCGAACATATTAGAACGTAGATATCATATTGTCCACTAGAGAAGATGAGCGTCCTCACTCCGTTCATATGTTCATCTTCGCTTTCATGGACAATTAACGGATTGTTGCATTTACTGTACAATCTACTGTCATTTACTGAAGCCCTTTTTACATACGCACTAAAATAAATGTAGAATAAATTGAAAATATACGTACATTATTATGATGGTCAATCATGTATACTGTCCAATATCCACTGCTTGTTGGTTGAGGAGCTATTTTACAAATACCATCACGCTGAAGTGGGGCAAGAAATTTCTCAAGTCCTTGTGGCATACCTTTAATAATTTCACAGCTATAACCATCTTCTGGTAATAATACTGCTAAAGCTAAAGTTGGTTCCTCTTCAAGACGTATTTCTCTTCCATCAGCTCTAATAAGAGTATCAGTAACATTTTCAATGATTTTTACCACATTTTCAATCAATTCTGTGGTTAAGCGTGGTTCGTCCGCTGTCGGCTGGTATTTTTGCAATAGAGCTCGAACTTGTAAGGAATTAAGTTTCAAACAAGTTGAACTAAGAGCCGCTAACTCTTCAGTATTATACTTGGGTGCTTGCAATAAATGAGTTGCTTGCATTATTGTAGCAAGATGACATTGACTAGCAAGCTCCAATCCTTGTCGTTCGGCCCAAGTTTCAATTGCATTTAATCGAGCTTTAAGTCGACGTCCAAACCATCGTACGCAAAGATTATTATTTGATATAAGTATATTGAAAGCCGTTGCATTTATTGCATGAAACAAATGGCTGAAAAATTGGATAGTTAAAGCCGCATTAACCCTGTACCGACGAAGTAGAGCCATCGTGTTAGAAAATATTTGTAAAACGCTGGCTTCTCTTGCAGGTTCGTCCGTATCTGCCATAAATTGAGACATTGCTGGTGTTAGTTCTAATGATACGCAATTTATAAGTGATCCGAAAGCCATTTGAACGGCATCGACTAAAATATCTTGAGCTCGAGTTGAAAAAGCTCCTATATGACGATCACTTTTTAGAAAATGAAGAAACTCTGATCCATTTGAAAGCCATAGAGCTAAAGAAGGCGCATCCATATAACGATCTTGTATTATACGTTGTATCATGGTAGCAACGTTTCCTAACATAACAGTTAATCTGTGAGCTCTTTCTGTTGGTTGTAATTCAGATCTATAATGTGTGCTTGCTCTGTATCTCGTAGCAAGATATAGAGTATATGTTGGCGCAAGTTTAAACTGTAATGATGATGGTTCAACATCAGTAATAACTGCGTGCAAAAATGTGTCTTCTGTTTCTTCGAGAAACTCTAATACTGCAGGTAAGATCGGATCTGTACCCCTAGGTTGACGATCGTAATGTTGGGAAAGTCTGGAATAATGATATACTAATTAAATATTTGATATGTGCAAAATATATCATTTAATAATTAGTTATCTTTTTTACCGTTTATCAAGAGTGTGCAAATAATTTTGTATTTTAAATAATTCATAAGTTTTCGAATAGGCTTAAATTCATGCCTTAAATATTAATTCATGGTTGGTTAAACTGTGAATTATTTTTACAAAGACAAACATTTCAAAAAATAGGAAGAAATATTCTATAGTAGCTATAGATGATTTCAATATTTCAAAATTCGTTACAGTGATCGAAAATTCGAGTTTGACATCAACAATTTTAAAAGGTTAAAGTATGACGGTTCTGGCGCATTCCGAGATAAAAGTGAAGATCTTGAATGATGATCGTTTGGAAAAATTAAAATCAGCTCTAAATCAAACTAGAAGTTCAATTTTTTTCAGCTCGCTTCAAAACTCAATGTATTTCTAAAATTTTCATGACAGTGCTCTTAATTCTGAGGAGTTGATATTAGTGAGTGTGAAACTATCATTAGAGCGACAGAATAAGTATTTGATAATGAGAGTTGAACTTATCGGACGTTGATTTTAGCGAAATTTCAATTTATTCGAAAAACTTAGGAATTTAAAAAAAAATTGTGAATTATTCAAAACTATCGAATCTGTCTAAAAATTTATCTTTTTGAACGTTTCGAATTTTCTAACAATTTTTGAATTACCAATTCGATTGGAACACTACTTGCACATTCTTATGGTTTATTGAAATATATTCACTTTCAATCACAAGCAAAATAATGAAAGTTAATGGTATACATAAACGAATGAAATCAAATTCTGGCGCTAAAAACATACCTATTACTATCTCTGCTACTTGTAAGACTTGCAGTTTCTACATTTCCATCTAAATCGAAGGTAGTCTCATAATTATGTGTGCCTTCCGGAATGACAGAACTATGTGCAGTATTTTTTGAACTAAGATTTGCGACATGCGATTTTACTGGACTGGGTGAAGAACATTGACCATCGTTTGGAGAACTGGCTCCTGATCTGCTTTTTATTAAACCGAAATTTAAATTGAAATTTGATGAAAATACCAGCAATTAGCAACATGCAATCAAATCATATTCATAAGCATTGTATGTAACTATAAGATTGTATCATTAATAAAACTATTAAATTAGCAACATGAGAAATTACTATGCCAATTTTATTTCTTATTCTTCATGAACTTGATATTTATTTATTGGAGCGATATTATAAAATAAATTATGTGATTAAAATAAAAATAACGAAGTAAAAAGCAAAAACTATTTCATAACTCTTTTTTAGTGCACAATTAAAAATACTGAATTAAAGATGTTTGTCTTACCTATCACGATTGTGCTCCGATTGTTTGTTTGAATCGTGGTACTGCCTGATTCGATCTTCAGGAGCAGGATCAATAAATCTAAACGTATGTAGTCGACCAAATTTGATGATGGCTCCATTCTAACAACAAATAATATCAACTCATTATAAAACAGTAATTATATACAAGTAGCACTACCTATTTTGAACCATAAAAAAAATGAAAAATCGATTAAGAAATCTTTTTTTTTCACTTATTCTACTTTTTCTGAGGGTTGGTGATAGAAATAAATTAAATTTCCAAAGTAATAAATTTCTTAGAGATTTTTGGATTGAAAAATCCTTGAAATGAAATTTCGACACTTACTCAATAATTTGAAATTGATGCATTCATTTTTCAACATTATTATATTTTTTCATAGTGCACATCGAATTTAAAACTAATCAAAAAAAAAAAAAAAATTTATCTATGACTCAATCGCTCAAATTTGGACTATTTTGGGTCAATACATTGAACAACATTGAAACAGCCTTCAATACACAGAACATGTTGAAAATGAATATCTTTCTTTTTCAATTTTTTATGACTGAAAATATGTGAAATTCTACTTCTATGTAATTACTTTAGCTTTATATGCTTATAAATATTTTTGACTTCCATTCAGATGATGGAGAATCTATAGCCGCGGTAAGCGAGTAAATACAGTAAAAATAATCCAAGACTAATAATAATTTTTGCTTATTCTATAGAATATATGTTCTATAAAAAGGGATTACAAAAAGTTGAATGCTTAAAAACTGTAGTCGAAACTTTGATATTGATTTAAACTACTAACGATCGTGTTAGTTTAAAAATTACCTGAAGGATTGTAGTCTGGTGAATTCTTTGATTATTTACATAAGTATGAGCATCTCTCGAAGCAGGCGTAAGAGTTACAATATTCTCAGTAAAAGCAATAACGCAATGACGAGGCATAACTGTGGAGCCACTGAGAGTCAAAGTTTGGGTATGACCAGCTTGGTTGCTTGAAGATACTTCTGATCCCACTTCTGTAACGTTAGGTAGTAGACGATGTCTTATTCCTGCACCATTCGGTACTTCCGATCCATCAGCATTAAGTTCTAACAGAAATGGTAATCTCTCATCTTCGTACTTGTTATCCATTTCACCCCATTTACCACTTGGTTTCTTTTTTCTCTTTCTTGGTACATAATCTGCTGGTCGTCTTCTGACGTGAAACATTATTGAACCTAGAAAATCAAGGTTCTTTGTTTATCTCCATGTATAAGTTAACTTTGTTATATTTTAGTAAATTTTTTATTTTGTCATTCAAAAAATCACGACTATATAAAGCTTGGAAATGCTTTTATTAAAATGTTCTTTGAATTGATTTGTAAT
Source organism: Cotesia vestalis (assembly GCA_000956155.1). NCBI lineage: Eukaryota > Metazoa > Arthropoda > Insecta > Hymenoptera > Braconidae > Cotesia > Cotesia vestalis. The sequence continues at coordinate 15,667 of JZSA01004443.1, read as the reverse complement.
ATTGAAAAAATAAATTTTGGAAAGTAATTTCACGTAGATTTCATAGAAATTCAACTTTTATATTTGTCGTTATGGTGCAGCTTCTGAAAACCTTTATAGTTTCACATTTTCAAGGAAAAAATAGTAATTCGAAAAAATTAGGCAATTTCTATCGAAAAACTCTTCCAACTGCAGTTGGAAGAGTTTTTCGATGGTAACAAGTCAAACATCTCCAAAAAAAACTTCTGGGGTCTTTCAATAAGGAATCGAATAAGATTAGATTCTAGAATAACTAAAATCTGGTCTAAATTGTTTATAAATTAAAAAGATTAAAAATTTTTTTCTCAGAAACTATTGGTCTGCCGTTTTCAGTATTAGCAGGTCAAATGAAGGGCTTGAAAAAGCTATAATTCTGTGTTTTGTTTTTCATTCCTACCCGATCAATAGTTTATGAGTTATTAACAATTTAATTTTGCCCTATTTTACACTAAGGTAAAGTACCCAGTAGTTGAACAGATTTCAAAGTTAAACGTATTAAACCCTACTTTTAGCAAATAAAAATCAATTTATTTGATAATGAGTGTTATTCATGAAAATATGAACAATTTGGTATCTATCAGAGAAAAAATTATCAAAAATCAAATTTTTATATTTTTTATAAGGTTTTTAAAATATATTATGAAAGTTGTAGGGGTTGAAAATGAAAATCTAAATAGTTTCTTATGTAATCTTAACCATTGGCTGTAAAAGAGACATTTTATTGAGTTTAATAAATTTTTTCGAATATTTAAGCTTAGATTCAAGAGATTTCAAATTACTCTATCATTATTGCTCCTTTTCAAAAAAACCATGTTGTCTTAGGGAACCCTCATAAGTACACTTTTAAATAGATTAATGACTTCCTAAGGACTAATAGGTACTAACTCTTGTTTATTAAAATTTTTTGTATTTTGGAGAGATTCTTTCATAAAGAACACATTTAATCACTGAATTTTCATAACAGGAGCTCTAATTGAAGTTACAGTTCAGACAATTGTTTTTAGCGAGCTATAAAATGATCGTTGTATATGGGTCTTTATGTGCCAAATTGACTAGTTTTTAATCTGAGCCTTGTTGATTTAATTGAAATTTAAAAATAATTACACTGTAAATATTTAGAGCGCAATATTTCAATGATTTTTAGTCTTCCAGCACTTCACGTGAAAATTTTTTTTCAAAATACAAACATTTTGCACAATACTTTCTTTGGGTTTCAAATTATAATACAGAGTATTGTTATAAAATTATCAGTTTTCGAGATATCAACGTTTGAAGCCTAAAAGACAATTTTGGTTCAGAAAAATTAAGTTTTCGGATAAAAGTTCGTGTAATAACTTAGTATCTTTGGTTTGTTGTCATTGTGTGCTTTATAAAAGAAGGATGCAATTATAAAATATCAAGAAAGAAATGGCGGAGAGGATCGATGTGACATAAGACTTGCCGATTTAAATATCGCAACGCTGTGTTGTACGTTTTTATTCTCAGCTGCTTTCGTTTTAATATCTCATTTTAATGATTACAATATACTATGAAAATAAACTAGTTTAAAAAATAATGGTCATCGTTGAAATCATTTTGATGTTAATTCAAAAAAAGATGATATGAAACTTTCTCAAGATAAGATTTATGAATAAATTTAATTAACTGTAAGTATATGTTATCGAACTTTTGTTAAATCTGTTACATATTTCAATTCAGAATTTACTATATAACTGTATTATTACTTACTATCGATTTAAATGCTACCATTAATCAATCTTAGAATAATTTCTTGGTAAGAATAATTTCATAAAAAAATTGGAAATCTTAATTTTTTAATCGAAACTGAAATAAAAATAGACTTACATACACAGTCTTTAAAAAAAAATAGAAAAAATGCTTACGTCTAATTCCCCAGTCCATCATATTGGCGAATTCTTATGTTCAAGTCCACAGAGAAATGAAAATTGTTTTACTAGACTGTTTAATACGTAGTTAGATGAGTTCAAAACTGTACTCTCGTAATTTTAACTTGAATTGTAATATTTTTAAATAAGAAGATTGTCTTGATAAAAATTGATCAGCGTTATAGCGCCAATATCGAAAAAAATATATGTTCTCAATGATATATATTAGATTTAAATCATTTAGCACTTTAATTATCGTTGTTATTTTACTCGTCAACGAAACACCCTTGACTTAGATATTGTTTTTCTTGTGTTATAAATTAAGTGTTCATTGTCATTGTCAGCACTCACAACAATGGCTTCAAGTTGGAGATTCATGTTATTGATTAGAAAATTTAGAAATAACTAAGCAATCAGAAAATCACAACGCACTTGCCGAAATAATCACTTTCGAAGAAATTGTAAATTTTTTAATGATGATAATCTACGACTATTTAAACTATACTTTACAATCAGTGATTTGCTGTCATATATTGTAGTAAATGGTTACTTTAAAAGGATATTCAATTCTCAATCAATTGCTTAGCACTATTTTGGATTGCATTAACAGTTATTTGCTTATTAAAAGTCAATTAAATATCATTTACAAATGAATTTTCACCAGGTTATTTTTACAGACAGTTCTAGTATCATTAATTTCAATTTGAAAATAAGAAATATTTTTATTTCGATTTAAAGCTTTAAATACTCCGTATTTAAATCAAAAAGCAACGAAGCTTTACTGAACTACAAAAGAACTGTGTTACTGTCACAACCCCTCTTTTCTTCCGCTCTACTATTAATCAATACAACCAACTCAGTCGTTTTGTGTTGAAATTTTACCTTAACATACTCAGAAATTCTACTGAACAATTTCTTTCTATCAATAATTTGTTTTAACTTAAAATTTATTACGGAAATTAAGGACTGAATTTTAAGTTTCTTCAAGTTTTTTTTTTCTTATTAATATTAATCAATTATTTATTATTGAAAAATCAGTAGTAAAGTTGATAGTTATGTTGAAGTAAATGAGAAGAATTATTTTTTTTTGTTATATTTTTAGTGTAAATGTGCAAAGTACAAATGTGATGGTCTAATTTCAAGAAAAAAGTTTTTATTTCTACTTAGAAATAGATATTAAATAAATTTATTGTATTATCTATATATATTAGGGTGTGTCATTTTTAGACGATATTTTTTTTACTGATATACCAGAAAAATCTGGTAATTTATAGAAAATAAAAAATTATGGCGTTGGGCTAAAAGGTTTAAGTCCAATAGCGGCTTAGCTAATCAAAAAATTTTATTTCCCATTCAAATAACACAGGAAAGATTTTTTTTTGTTTTCAGTGGATTTTTCGTTTTTAAAAAATTTTTTTCCTACATACTGTCTTATGACTTTCGTAGGAAATTAAATTAAAGTTATCTACAAAAATATTTCTGAGGTCAAAGACTGTAGAATCACTAGTTTCGAAGTTATAGTCCGTCAAACTGTTACATTTAAAAAAATTAGGAAAACAGTTGACCCTAAAGGCAATTTCTGCAACTTCCCGCTAATTCCATATCTAAGTAACTAACATTGTTACTAAGTTATAAGTTATATCTAAGTAACAACTAATAACTTAAAATTGCACTTATGATTTTTTTGAGCTTTCGAGCTCCACATTTGAAAAATGGTATTTTCGCTATTTGTCTGAAACTATCTAGTTCTGGTTGGCTCCGGAGATTGAAACTAGCATTTTTAATGCAACTCATATGAAAAATATAATATGTGACGCGGGATGAAACAAAACGATTTTAAACCATAGTTAAGTTGCCTGCCCGAGCGATGCGAGTAATTTTTTTGAGATTTCTCAAAATCTACCGGTCTGAATCAGGTCAAACCGTTCGAAAGTTATAGGAGGTTAAATACTTCATCCACACACACACACACCCACACCCACACCCACACACACACACACACACACACACACACGCGCGCGCGCGCGCGCGTCATACAATAACGTTTAATGTAGTGACTAGCTTAAATTCTTCATATTTTTCATAATTCAGCAAATAATTCAACTACGAAATTTTATCTTTATATATATAATTCTTCTGTGAGTGTGTATGTCACTGAACTTCTCTCAAACGACTGGACCGATTTTAATGAAATTTTTTGTGTGTGTTCAAGGGGATCTGGGAATGGTTTAGATTCACAATTTTGTCCGCTGGACAATGTTTTTTTAATTAATTTTTAATTTATTAGTAGTTGTTGATTTTGGAATGTTTTTCATTGGATCCGACAGACGGCGCTACCATCGCAGTGTCAAATGAAAGACGTGTAGACAGGACAACGTCTGTCGGGTCCGCTAGTATTAAATAAAGTTTCTGAAATTAGTCAGTCCAAGAAGTAAAAAATTATGTTGCTTAAATAATTGTCAGATTTTTAAGTTCAAAGAGTTTGAGCACGTACTTCAATTTCTATTTTTGAGCTTGAAGAACTCATTAGCTGCAAATATGTTTATTTTGAGCTCGATTATAGCGCGAAGTTCCAGAAATAACCTGCAAGGTTAATCTTCGTCCAGATTTTTTTATAGTTCTCTGAATTAACTGGTGATTACGTGAAATTGATAAAATAATTTAATTAAAGTGACTAAAGTTAATTTAACTTACCATAAACTGATGATAGATTCATAATGATAGCCAATGGACACTCATCATCATCTAAAATATATTCTTGATGTGCGTTTCCGTTATTTTTTTCTGTTGTTACCTATAAAAATTACAATAATCATGTAATACTTAATTTATTTTGTATCAAATTAACCGTAGCACCCTACGCTATCTAAATATAACAAATCTTCTACACAGAGGTTACGTGCACCTCAGTACCCGGGAAAAAATGATCAGACCTGATCAGGCATGAACAGGCATGAGTCTTCAGGCCTGATCAGACATGAAAAATGACCATGCCTGATCAGGCCTGGACAGGCATGTTCAGGTCTGATCAGATCTGTTCATGTCTGACTCGATCAGGTCCATAAAAAAAAAAATCGGTGCTGACGGGGATTCGAACCGTGGACCTCGCGCTCTTCAAACTGACACTTTACCTCTTGACCCAATGACTCATCTTGACTTAGGAATATCTTTCAAGCTACTTTTAGTAATTCAAATTTTATACAAGATTTATCCTTATAGTTAACTGAGTTCTAGACCTAATTTTTTAATTATTAATAATTAATTATATATTAGAGTGATTTATTAGGGACGGCTATGTATTTCTTTCGCTCCATTAACATATGGTTCTACACTGAGAGACAATTTTATTTAATAGTAATAAAACAGTTTATTTATGGACTTGAAAAAAAAATTTAGTTAATGTTAATAAAATTATATTTCATATAAATAAAATTATATTAGTATTTAATAAAATTTTCTTAAATACTAATATGTTTTTATTAAAATAACTACGAGCATCGCTTTCGTTTGATGTCATTAATACGAATATTAAGTCATTAAAAAAAAAAATCTCAAAAAAAAATTAGTATTCACCAATTAATAATAATATGTTCAAATATATTTTCACAGTAAAATCTTTTAATAAATAGTGTTAAGATTTTTTAACAAGACATCCTAACCTAACCTATTTGTTTACTTCATGACGAATCACATGTAGAGATTTTAAATAATAAAAATAAATAAATATTCGATTGAATTTATGAAATCATAGTCTTTATTTTTAACAAATGCGTCTCTAAATTGTCTGGTTTTCTGCTTCTTTTTTCATTTTATTAAATAATGTCTAACTCTTATCGATTCATTTGTAAAATTTTTAAATTTAAGTGCTCAAAAATTAACATCCACTCGGATAACGACAGTTGTAGACTTTGTATTTCAAAATATAGTTCCGACAAAATTCAATTTTACTTAATTATTTATCCAATTAATTACTGATCAATATTTGTTAGTTAGTTGATTAATGAATTTTCTTTATATTACATGTAGATAAATATTCATTACATACTAAGAAACACTTATTAGTATTTAATAAAATTTTTATTAGTATTTAAGGAAATTAAATTAATATTAAATAAATTTTTATTTGGGATTAGCCAAATAAACGTTTTATTAAATAGTAATGAAATTTCATTACTATTAAATAAAATTGTCTCTCAGTGTAGGCTAGATATCAGACATGGTCAGGTATGATCAGGCCTGAGTGTATTTAACGCTTCATAAATGAACAGACATGGACAGACATGAGCAGACATGGACAGGTCTAATCAGGTCTGAGCGTATTTAATGCTTCAGACATGAACAGGCATGGACAGGTCTGATCAGGCCTGAGCGTATTTAACGCTTCAGACATGAACAGGCATGAGCAGGCATGAACAGGCATGGACAGGTCTGATCAGGTCTGAGCGTATTTAATGCTTCAGGCATGAACAGGCATGGACAGGTCTAATCAGGCCTGAGCGTATTTAACGCTTCAGACATGAACAGGCATGAGCAGACATGAACAGGTCTGATCAGGTATAATTTCAGGCCTGATCATACATGAACAGGCCTGATCAGGTCTAATTCCAGGCCTGATCAGATATGAACAGGTCTGATCCGTCCTGATCATTTTTTCCCGGGTATTTTATATCAATCATTAGGTAGATTTTTATTGCATAAAAACGTTTTTTTATTTTTTTTTATTTTTATCGCCAGAGTATGAAAAATCCGGTAGTCTATTGCAAAATTAAGTATAACTTAATTTTCTCTGATAAAAATGCAATTAAAAATATAAACGAAGTTTTATTTTCCTATTTTTGTGTAAATTTAGAAAAACATTCATAAATTTTTTTCATGTATTATTTGAATAATTTAAGCGTTTTGTACTGAAGAAGATCAAAACAACATGTGAAACATTTGTAAATTAAAAATTCAAAGAACATAAAAATTTATTGCAAACTATGAATTTAGTTCGATATATTAAATATAGTAGGATTATAATAACCCCAACGTTTTTTAAAATCTTTATTGTATCACTTCTAAATGAGAACTAAAGTTTCTCTATACAGCGTTTTCCTCTAAATAAGTTCCTCTCCAAATGCGATAAATGTCGTAACTTTACCATTATACAGCAAAAAAAATCCAAGATGAAAAAATTTGGTGAGGTTTGGAGAACTCCTGTGCAGGGTGCTAGGGTTAATATTGTGACTAGCTTTTACGATAAATAAAAATAAAAGTAATATTGTAAGAAGTTCCTAAATAGTTTTTTTTTTTTAAGATACTACACTTTTTTGAAGACGTCCTAAGAAACGGAAGAGCTAGGCATAATCTGCCATGGGAGTGATTTATTAATTAAATTAAGATTGTCATTTTTCTTGGACGTTAGACTACACTACATAGGGTAATACTCGATAGATTCCGGAAAGAACAGGCAGGAAAGACGATAAAATAAAACAGTTATAGATGTTCGAAACGCCCATAGTCTTGGCAAGATGTGTTTTTCCATTGACTTTTGTTAAGCTATTTCGTTTATATGGTCTCTAGCTGTTACCCGTCCGCTCCGCTGGGCACTTTATAGATGTATTTTTAGATCTAGACTTGAAATTTAATTTGAGTAGTGTTTTGACTTGCACAGATCCCAAGTTCCATCGGATTGGTCTGTACCTTTAATCCCTGTGATTGTTCTAGCTAATATTCATTGTAACTTTCAATGTGCAATCACTATAACATCCCCTTGGTTTTCTTACAAAAACGAATAATAATTGAGACAAAGAAAAAAAATTTGAAATGAGCTTTGAAAGTTTCAGTTAAAGTAATGGCAGGTCTCACAAGTGAAGTTGAAATCTGCCTAGCTTTAAGTGTGAAGAATTTTGTCGTTAATTAAAATTTTTTCCGTGACATCAATTTTTCATAGAAAATTATTTGTGCATGTTTTTTACGAATTTTCTTAGAATAAGTAGCCTAATTTCTTTTTCACATCTCAAATGTTAAGAAAATGCATTCATTTAATTTGTTACATTCCCACGATCCCGTAATAAAAACAATTCATCGGTTATGTGATAGCAAAAATAAAATGTATGTAAAATTCTTTGTCCGTAATTCTTTGTCTACATTATAAATAAAAGGTTCCAACAAAACTTTAAGTCGATAGAAACTATTGTTCGAAAATGAAAGATTTTCATTGTTCACGCCGCCACAATCCCTTTTGGGGTTAGAATTCGAGAAAATCCATTCTCAGCTGAACTTGACATTATACACGAAGATTCCGACCAAAATTCGAGTCTATAGAAATTATAGTTTGGAAATTAAAATTTTAGATTTTAACATCCACCCCCGCAATTCCTATCGGAAGTAGAATTTATTGAAATCCGTTTTGAGATGATCTCCTCATGACAAATAAAAGATTCCTAACAAATTTACAGCTTTAAGAAGCTATATTTTGGAGCTTAAGATTTTTTATTGTTAACATCTACCCCTGCAAAATTTTGCTTTATTAAATAATGAATTTTGTTAAATTGCACTGTACTTTTTTAACTATTCACGTTTTTAAAAATATAAGCTCATCCTAATGTTACACCCATCAAGAGCTTTAATTTAAGTACCCATATGCATTTTTGATATATTTTTTTTATATACATATATATATAATATATATAAATATGTGAAAAATTGATGTGGGTACTCAAACGATAGGTCTCGTCAAGTGTAATGTTGGGGTGAGCTTATATTTTTAAAAATGTCGATAGTTCACGAGATACGAGGTCATTTCTTAATTATGTATCTAGAGACAGAGCATTTTCGAATGCAGCCTGAATACTTATCATCATACATTGACTATAAGTAAGAATGATATGAAACCTTGAAAAGACACAACTCCAGGTCAAGACTTTTCCAACGATACCAAACTTAACTATCAAAACCCATTTTATCAGATAAATACACTGGCCCTAAAATTTTGCTTATTCTTTTAATAAAATAGATTATTATTATTATTATTATTATTATTATTATTATTATTATTATTATTATTATTATTATTATTATTATTATTATTATATTGATAATGTTGTTGATTAACTCAGTGCTTACTTTTACTGAATATTTTATAATACAATTGGTAACTTTAACCACTTGTTATGATAAATGTAACCATTTCGATAGTAAATGGTACGATCGCTCTATTTTAGGAATTATCATTTTATTATTGTACTGATTATAATTTAAATTTTTATCTATCATTTTAACTTTTATAAAATTTATCACCATCAAAGATAGTAAAATCTACAAAACAAGTATTGTTAGGGTTAGTATAAAATTCTCTCCGTGTAACGCCCCCACAATATTTTTTAGGGTGGGACATAGTAAAATTCGTTCATGAATTATTTCTACATCACATATAGAAGATTTCTACCAAATTTAGAGCATGTAGGCCTTATAGCTTGGAAATTAAAAATTTTTATTTGTTAATACCCACCCCCTCAATCCATATTGGGAATAGGTTGTCATAAAATCCGCTTTTAGATCATTTATACCTCACATATAGCAGATTCTTACTAACTTTAAAGCATATAGGAGCTACACCTCAGAAATTCAAAATTTTCATGTCAACACCCACCCTCTCTCAACCCACTGTGGCGTGAGCTACCGTAAAATTTGTTCATAAATTATTTTTGCACTTATAGAAAATTCCTACCATGTTTGGAGTCGATGAGAGCTATAGCTTGAAAATTTTTATTGTTAATAGCCACCCCCGCGACCCCCTGTGGGGGTGAGATATCATATAATTCGTTCATAGATTATTTCTACACTTCTTACAAAAGATTTCTAACAAATTTGGAGTCGATAGGAGCTATAGTTTAAAAACGGGAATTTTTCATTGCTAAATGCCCCCGCAAACCCCTTTGGGGGAGGAATTCCTTAAAATCCGTTCTTAGCTGACCTCTACACAGCAAAAGTAATATTCCTACAAAATTTCAAGTCTCTAGGTGTTATAGTTTCAGATATATCGTGATGAGTCAAACTATCTATAGAACAGCTCTTATATATATAGAATAGATATTCTGAATATCAATACAATTGGTATTTCTGGAGAAAAAATGGGGGTTCCATAAAAAAAAATAAGCTTATTACAATAATAAAGAGTAATTTCAAATCGTTTCTCTAAGGTTTGCAGACCACTCATAATCAATGTCAATACAGTACAACCTGGTTATAAGTTATATTTCTTTCTTTCTTTTACTTACATGAAATATTTTATATATAGATATAACTGCCGGGAGAGCGAGTAGATCGTCCGATGTAACTTATAACCAGGTTGTACTGTAGATAATTATGATAAAAGTCGTGAAGTAACTTAGAGAAAAAATAGACAGAAACTGCAAAGTTATCCAAGTCATGAGCGCAATTAGTTTAGAGTCGGTCTCAAATTCAGACGTCTACATGATGAAAACGTGGAAAATAGCTTGCAACTTTACTCTTTCGATAGTCTTTCAATGCCAAATCTTCAGAGCCTTTCAAGTTTTAATGTGGGAATGTTTATACTGATAGAAGGATTTGTTTATATTTAATAAGCCAATAATTAGGGCCAGGACTTTCGCAGTTGTTCAAATGAGCATTCATATGTTTAACCTCAAATTTGAAAAAAGAAAAAATACTAACTTCCTGGTCCTATTTATTAACGATTAATAAATGATTTTTTAACATATTTATTAACAGTTGATATATTATTTATTAAATGTTAATAAACATTCGTTAACAGTTAACAAATATTTATTAACAGTAAATAAGTAATTTATTAAGTACAATTTATTAACTGTTAAAAAATATTTATTAATAGTAAAAAGCAAAAATAGCAATTCTCTTTTGACACTTTTTATAACCCTATCGCTGGAATACATGATGATAATTCAATTCACTAAATAAATTAACGTTTTTAATATTTAAAAATGTAAAAGATAATTATGAGCTGTGATAGAATTTAGTATTTTACAATAAACGTCATTATAATGTAATATAATTAATGCAAATAATTTATAAAAATGACTTTTGTTTATAATTAAGCAATCGTCATATCATATGACATTGCAAGCGAAACAAATTCACTCAACAAAATATTTATTAATTGTTAGTAAATATTTGTTAACTAATAATTAATACTTAACTATTAATAAATTTACTTTTCTCCCAAATAAATATTTATTGAATGTTAAAAAATATTTATTAAAATTTAATAAATTAAATAATTGTCTTCAAATAAATTAAATTATTAATAGTTAATAAATCCTTCTATCAGTATATTCAAACAACTAACTATTATTGTATTGAAACGGTAGGAAAATATGTGTAGTATTTTAAAAAGATCGACTCACCGCGGCAACGGGCTCTAACTTGCAAAGGGGATAAATTTTAATCATAACTGACAACTGCTATAAATCAAAAAATGTTAAACGAATAACACTGGCACAAAATCAATCACTATTTTGAAGGATTTATGAAAGTAATGAATAACAACCACATGATAATTTCTTACCTGTACTAAACAATATTGCTGAGCATCCACTTTTTCAAGACCATATTTAGATAACATTTCTCTTACAATTTGAGCAGCAGAATCTCTTATGCTTAATAACAACGTTTTATATGGAACATCTTTACAAAGAGCTTCCCCGTAAATTTTTAAAGTACCACCAGTATCTGGACCACCATCTTTACTTTGAAATTGTTGCAATTTTTTCTCTAACTTCTGTTGACGACGACGACGCATCACAGCTTCTGGATTTGAAATGCTTCTGGTAAAACTTGTTTCCGGCAGTTCTGAAAATTTAATAAAAGTTTAATCAATATCCTCGTAGCTTTCCTATTCTTCAATTGATTATTAATCATTTAATTCTATAAAATTCTATACAATTTTTTTTATTAAAACATTTAAAAGAATACATACCAACATAAAGCTTCTCAGCAACACCATTTTTATCGATCAACGGTGAATCATGACCCTGTTCAGGAGTCTTAAAACGACAAAGTTTTTCTTGTTTTTTTAGTTGTTTTCGTTCTCGTCTACTTAACTTCCTACGGAAGCTTGTAACTTCTTCAAAACCTACTCCAGCTGTATTAGTTTTGTCATCGATCCGTCGAAGTAAAAACCGACCTTCTCGATCATCGATATGCCAATTCAACTGAACCAGTAAAGGTTTTTCTTCAAGTCCAAGTTTTCGTTCTTCTGTTGATAGCAAAAAATAAAAAACGGAAAATTTATCAATAATTATTAAATAGAAAAAAAAAATTCGGAAATTGTCAAACTACAATTACCCTGAGGAAATTAGTATTTTGATGATAAAGATTAGAGAATTCCGCATTTTACGAACATCTATAACTAGCCGAAATAATTTAAAACCATTCCCATTTATATTAATTTAATCATCATGTTGATTGAAAATTTTGAAATTTTTAAGAAGCAAATCAACTTTAACAGAACTTTTCTAAGAAAACATGAAAAAGATTTGGAAACTTCATGTTTTTTCAATTTTAACTTCCCACTTTGAAAATTAATTATTCAAAAGTATAAAGTTCTTGATTTCGGTCCGATTTTGAGAATGCGAGTTTTTATCAAATCTTCAAGATTTGAGGCCCTAGGAAACCATTTCGACTATTCCCGGCTGAGCGTTCGGCTGCGAACGCGTGTTTGTATAGATGCATGTAAATAAAATTTTGTTTTACGATAATTTAGGATGAATCAATCGATCGAGGTGAGCAACGCGGCGTTCAAAAATGTTTATTGAGACTTCGATCAGAAAATGTTATTTACACACAACAGCAAGGAAAGGACAAAAATAGGAAAAGGCACTTGTCCACGCCCAGCCCTTCTTCAGCAATAGACAAGCCAGCACAGAAAAAGATAGCCCTGGAGAGCAGCTGGACCATAGTGACTCGAAATAAGAAGAAAAAGGAAAGAGAATACGAACTAGTGGCTCCACTTACTAAGGCTCAAAACTAGCAAAATAAAGGTGGCCCTAACTACAAACACAGCCACCAAAAACCGAAGAATAGAAGGCTGTTCTTGTACAACTGGTAGAAGGCCAAACATACGCGGATCTCCTAAAGGAAATCAAGGCCAAGGTCAAGCCGACAGAGACTGGAGTAGACATAAAGTCTATAAAACAAACAAAGCGTGGGGGTGACTTACTAGAAATGGGTCGAAAGATTCCAGACAGTGCTGCTTTTACTGCCGCAATCAAGACAACAACTGCTAGCATCGGTACGGTCAAGACACTGGTACCCTTAACAACGTGAACCCAAGCAACGTCACTACCAAAAACAGTGGAAAAGAGGCAGGATTTATCTGGATTAAAACCTCTACGACTTACTTTGTGAGAGTTTATCTCTCACCCAATAAAGGGATTGGAGTGTTCCGCCATAAGCTGTCCAGCATCGAAAGCGCTATCAGCGACTTCAAAGGCGAAGTCATTGTGGCCGGCGACTTTAATGCCAAATCTGTGGAATGGGTAGCAGACTTCTCAGACACCAGAGGGAACGAAGTTGCAGATTTTGCAGCAAGGCTTGACCTCACCGTCCTGAGTAGCGATATTATCTCGACCTTCAGAAGACCGGGGTAAAACGAGTCTATCCTCGACATCTCACTGGGCACCCCTAAAATTGCTAGCAGAATCAAGAACTGGAGAGTTTTAAAGGAATTCACCAGCCGTGACCACTAACATATTGAGTTCATCGAAGCTCCTATCACTTTAGCATTGCAGAAAAAATTCGAAAAGCGAAGATGGGATGCCAGTAAGCTCGACTCAGAAGTCCTGAGAGTATTCATTTCGAAAAGCTGGGGAACTCTTAAGCTCTACCCGTTCCCCAAAACTAGCAGCGAAACGGAAAATTTAGTGCAGCAAACGATGAAGGCCATTACCACTTTCAGCGACGCTTAAATGCCATACCAAAAACGCCGAGGCATATATAGACCGGTTTATTGGTCGACACTGGAAAGCGCAGCTCTCCGAAAAAAGTATTAGCAACTTAGACGGCAAGCAAATAGGGCCGCAAGACGCACTTCAGCGCTAACCACATGCTTTAACAAGTACAAAAAGGCCAAAAAAGAACTAAACCGCACCATCAAGAAAAGCAAAGCGATACTGTGGAAGGAAATCTACTATGACCTAAACCAGGATGTCTGGGGAAAAGTCTATCATCAGATGCAATGCATGCCTTACAACTGGCACGTTTCCTATTAGCTGGAAGCGACAGAGACTGGTCAACAAGGTGGCAGAAAGGATAACCAAGGCGTGGTCCGGAAATCTAAAGTCATGCAAAGTCTGCATCCTACTGACCTTAGATGTAGAACACGCCTTCAACAGTGCGAACTGGGAGGACATCTTGGACGCATTAGAACGATGTTTCGAAGCGAAACAAGAGAACCTCGCAATAATCGACGACTACCTCGACAAAAGAACACTGATCGCGGAAACCACGAATGGTCCCCAACAGTACGATATTACAGCAGGAGTACCACGGGGCTCAATCATGGGCCCCAACTTATGGAACGTTGATTACAACGAGCTCTTGGAAATCCCGCTACCGAAGCACGTAGAGCTTACGAGTTTCGCCCACGATGTCGCGGCCACGATAGTGGCATAGAAGAGATCGAACTGTTAGTCCCAGAAACCATTAAGACCATGGAAACTTGGCTGGAACAACACCACTTTAAACTTGCCAAACATAAAACCGAGATGGTTGTCTTGACACGTCAGAGATGGTTCCCGAAACTCTTTAACGTGGATATCGGCGAGATAACACTAATATCAACAAGGGCAGTCCGATATCTGGGAATAGTGATAGACCAAAAGCTATTCGTTCAAGAACATCTCGATAGCGCATGCGCTAAGGCCAGCAAAGCAGTGTCAAGCTTGTCAAGGATCATTACCAACAACATGGGCCCAAGAACCAAAAAGAGAAGAGTTTTTTTCGAAGTTGTTCACTCTATCCTACTTTATGGAGCGGAAGTATGGGCAGATACATGGAAGCGTCCGTACTGGTTTTAGCAGGGGTTATGCCCACCGACTTGTTGGCATTCGAAAGGGCTGAGCTCTATGACATCGAAAACAGTGGTAAAAATACAACAGAAGCGAGAGCAGAGATAAAGGCAGTAACACTAAACAAGTGACAGGGACGATGGACAAGGGACGACACAGACAGACAGACGACACGCCTGATACCGGACATCAGCGTCTGGCTTGCTAGAAATTACGGAGAAACGAACTTTTGATGACCCAGTTTTTGACGGGCCATGGCCAGTTCAACAAATACCTCTTCAGGAAGGGACTGCACCACACACCGACGTGCAAATACTGTCCGAACAAAACGGACGACATCGAACACACGTTCTTTGAGTGTGATCGGTGGAGAAATGACAAACTCAACACTGAAGAAATTATAGACACCAGGTTCTCCCCCCACGAAAATAGTATATATATTTTGTGACCACGTATATATACCTGCACATAGACTGTAAATCTAACGACAAACCAGACTATGGATCAGAAAAAAATTTTACGTACAACGGGACAAGTTTGAGCGCAAGCATATATCCATGGATATACTCGGATATATACGCAGTATATATACTTGGGTATATATCTTATTTTTGTGGGGGTCCCCCGCAAGCCGGGTGAACAACATCCTAAAGTATGAAGATAACTGGTTAGCTGTTGCAGCCTACGTGCAGCGTTTTTTGAAAAAAAAAAAAA
>JZSA01004440.1:0-17700 GCA_000956155.1 Cotesia vestalis | reverse complement strand
TACTTTTCTCTAACTTGTCTATTTAGTGTTACATGTTTACTAAAATATTTAATCACTTAAGGACAAAGGGATTTTTGAGATTTCCACGCAAGTCTTTTATGACTTTTCTCAAGAGTCCCAAATGTCATGTGGCCAACACATGGCTCCGGGATTTCTCGAAACTCTTTTATGGTTTCCAGGACCAAACGACAATACTCCTTTGTATTTACTCTAAATTTTACTTTCCCTTTTTTTTTTTTGTGAGCGACAAATTATAACAAATTTTCTGCCTCACAGGCGAGGACTAAGTAAACAGCTTAAGATTTATTTATGTTTTTTAAGTAGAGATTTATATTTAATTTTCGAATTGAGATTGAATTTGAATATATATCATTTGAGCATTTAAATTCGCGCTAAACTAACAGGTGGTGTCACCTGCAGAGTAATGTCTGGCATCACACTAGTCATAGGATTTGTTTTTCAGAATCGACATATCTTTGCCTGAAACGTGCAAATACTCAGAAAAAAATTCCAATTTCCGTCTAGTCTCCATACACATGTATTTGACCCAAAAAAAATTCATTTTTTGATGTATTTTTGTTAAAATTTCTTATCATGTTAAGTTGATGCGCGTGGCGTTTTCGAGGCCTACTCGGATGACACACGCTGACTCAACTCCAGAGTCCAGGACACGCAGGCGTTCGTTATTTATTTATTTAGAACATTCCTCGAATGTTCTTAAACATACCTTATGTACTCAACGCTAGTTGCCTTACAATGAATCAGTTTTATGAGTCTAGATTTTGCATTAAAATTCTTTGTGAGAAAATGTTAATGTAAACTTAAAAATATTTTGTTTACTCAGGTTTTGGCTGAGTTTCACCTTTTCTTATCATTTTCTATTTCTAGTATTTAATATTTAATATTTAACATTTAGAATTTCTTACTTATTATTTAACATTATTATTTATAAAAAATGAATATTTATGAGATTATTGTATAATTCTTAGAGTTTAAATTAGCACGCGTATTTGCGATCAGACATCTGTGAATTCAGGTGGGGACGTAGCAATTGACTAACTTCACACACTCATGTATTTTCATTCTAAGGATACTATAGCTCTTCTCTACATTCTGTCAATCAGTTACTGCTCGATTATCAAGCAGTTTATATTCAAAGAAGGTTTCCATATTTAGGTTATAATTAGACTTATGAAAAGTACTTTTTCTGAAAATACTAACAGGTAGTGCTACATTCTCACAAGTTCATGTATATTAAATACTTTTTAATTGAAATTGTTATGTAAATTACAGTGTACAAATAAAGTGTTTTCTGGATTTGAGGTAACAATCATTATGGACGATGATATTGATATTTATGGAGATTTGGAAAATTTTGACGAAAAAAAAGACGAAAATGTACGTAAACTTATCTCACAATTTTATTATCATTGTATGTTCAGTCACCACTACTTTGGATTAATAAAGGAGAGGCCACCTTTGGAAAACTTTAATTATAAATATAAAATAGATTTTTTTGAGCGCGGATTTTAAACACGGGAACATAAATTTAAACTAAAATTGATCAACAACTGTTTTAATTTTTTCAGTTGACCTTAATCTGCAATGTATTGTCGAATTTGTGTTTTAATTTTATATTTCTCAATTTTCAAACTCAAGTATCTGAAAATTAAAATAACACTTAATTTATGAGTGCATGCACTGTTGGACATGCTTTCTATTTTTTAATATGTAATTAAGAGAAAATATATCACTGTCATTAAATTTCGATTATTTTAAACTAATTATTCATCTAAAGTAGGCTAGAGGGGTAACTTTGGACAAAGTTAATAATTTTCGAAATCATAAAGTGACTTATATGATAACATTAGATTTTATAGAATACATGAAAACATGATAAAGATTAATAATATAATTATATAAAGTATCTGAAGGTTCTTCATTTTTTTATATATTCTAACTACCTATAAATGAACTTTTCTTTATTATTGCACGATCAAAAGAATTTTTTAAGATAAATTTTTAAAATAGGAGTAAAAAATTTCTTAAAATTATTATGCGTATTTTTTCGAATTGATTTTTTCATCCAGTCCTTGATTTAATAAATTTACATTTTTTATTTAGTGTTCTTCAACAATCTCAGACTTGAAATTGGAAACAAAAAAATTAGAAGATCACACCAAAGAATTGGAAAAAGAAATTAAAAATTTAGAAGCTACCAACAATACATTGAAGATAAATTTGTCATCACTTTTGAAGACAGCCAAAAATGAAATTGTAAGAAAAGACCGTATTATCGCTGAATTAAGACAACAGTAAGTACTTTTCCGATTGTTATTGCACGCCTCTCAACGCTCGAGCGTATGGGAGTGCTCTACTCTCGACATATCGCTATCTGACGATTTTGCAATATAAATTTTACAATATTATTAGAATATTCACCACATTAATGGTTTATTTTTGATTTGTTTTTTGCAGATTGAACGATAAAACATTCCGTAGAAATTCTTCTGAACAATTTAAATTCAACACGTCTAATGATCTCAATATTAAATCTCAATCCCAGAATAAATTTGACGAAATCAATAATAAACAGGAACCAATATGTAAAGTCAATGAGCTCGTACATGATAATTCGATCATTTTAACATTTGTTCCAAACAAAAAATTCGAAGAAAATGATAACTTTGTGTCTACTGTTTTCGGTCAAAGACTAAAAAAAAAATTACGTGAAGAAGAAGAAACTGCTAAGTTAGAAAATATTCAATTAAAACGATCAAATCTCAAATCTATTATTCAAGAAGAGATGAAAAGTGATGAAAAGTCGAATCGCATCAATGCAGGAGATAAAGAAAACCAATTATTGATTTCATCAAGTAACAATCAAGACGGTCAAAATCTATTTAAAAAATCTTCAAAAAGATCAAATGAAACGGATTCCAGCATCAATCTTGATAAACGAATAAAAGTATGTAAAGGCACCGATAAATTTATAAATGCAATATCTTTACTCATATTAAACATGCTTAAGGAAGTATAGTTAAGTAATTATAATGACAATCGAAACAAAATACTTAACTTAAATATCAGAAATATTTGATTTAATAAAATTCCGCTAAAATTGACGCTCGCAAAATTCAACTCTCAATTTCGAATTCAAGAAAAGCTGTTATTATTCTAATTTTCTCTTTTTTTTTTTTTTTTTTATCTTATACAACTTTGTCACTTGACAATTTTTATTCGTAAAAATTTCAAGCCCCATTCATTTGATTTTAGTTAAATTTTAATGTATGTGAAGTGATTTTAGAATCAAATTTCCTATTAATTCTTTTATTTTAATCGCGGTTTTCTTTCTTATAAATTAGGCAAGCTAAGAAATTTTCAAATATCCCTAGTATTTTTTCAAAGGATGTGTCTCTTAAATAATATTCGTATCTAGAACCCAACAAAAGTATTTTAAAGCAAGCAGTGTCTAGTTTCAGAATCTTAAGATAACAACTTATTTTTTTAATATAATTTGCGGTGTAAAGAAAAGAAATAATACCAAAAGAGCATTTCTAAATTATTTTTTTAATTGTTCTCGAGCTCAGAAAATTCTTTTCAGAGTTTAATAACTACCTATATCACTTTGCCTGACTCTTTAGTTTCAATTTTGAATACTTTGACTATCGTCGCAACTATTGACTGTCGAGATATTGACTATTGTATGGAAATTTTTTTTTTTAATTATAAATATCTTTTGCATTAACTATTGTTACAATATATATAGTCGAGTTTCGTTGTGATTCTTTTTAGTATTTCTCTTATATTGACGCGAGTTTGGTTAAAAAATAAGAAAACAAATAGGACTCATAATGAGACTCAACTGTAGAAAGTGGGTTTTGAAAATTTGAATCAAGTCCCACGAGCAACTTTTTTTTTAAGTAGTCCTTTAATTTAGAAAATTGAAAAATAAATACTTATACGTCCATAAAGTTCGCATTATCATCATTATCTTGGAAATTATTTAAGTAACAGTTGATAACAACGACAATACTGAATAGGACAATCCTAATTTTATAGACGTAATAATTTTTGCTTTTGTTGTTCAATATTTTATAACAAATAAATTCAAAAATAAATATGTTAATTGTGATAATTTTTTTGTTTTTTAGCTTGAAGAAGATTATCATAAAGACAATAAAATTCAAGAAAAAAATCTACTTGAGCAAAATACAAAAAAAAATATTTCTCACATGAATACAGATGTTTCTTGTAAAAATGGTGTAATTGAAGCAATCTCAAATAAGAAGCATGGAACATTGGATTCATCAAACAATGATTCAAAAACTATTGACGCTTCAACTAACAGAACTCTTGATCAAATGAGAAAAGACAAAAAAGATTCATCGAATAGTTCAAAAGAAAATATCAATAGTCGCACACTTGATAATCCTTTAGAACTTTTCAATAAAAAAAATACTGCGACTATGACATCTGTTCCGAGTTCTAATAAAAAAATTATTCTACCAAGGCGGCGAAAAGCTGCTCATTTAACCGATAGTTCAACTTCAATGACAATAGTTGTAAGTCAAAATAATATCAATGATATTGTAAATAAACAAAAAATTAAATCATCTTAATTTTTTTTATTACACAAAGTCTTTCTTTATCAAGTACTATAAATTGATATAGAGTTCAGCCCCTGAATGTAGAGTTGGCAGATATTTTCATGCTTATTATGATATATTCGACCAATCACATCACGAATAAATTGATGTCACATACATTTCATCTCAATTTTATTATAGGATATAGGACTACTGGATCACTTATTTATTTTAAACTTTCATGGTAGCATACGTACATGAAGAAAAATTAGCTCTCAAATAGGAATTTTTTCCCCGTAGAGGTAAAGAATAGGTCTTTAATCGTTCAAGTAATTTAATGTGTAATGCAAATAAAAAGATTCTGTGAAGCACATAGTTATTTAGTTAGTTATAAAAATCAGACGAGGCAAAAAAATCATTTTTTTGTGTTATGCCGATAGAAATGACAAAAAACCGATATTGGGTTGAAGATAAACAAATTTTTTCTTAATTATCCCATTGTACACAGAGTATCCACGAATTTTTTTAAAATAATTGGGTAATGCTCAAGACCTTACCACAGTAAAGTCTGACGTCAATGTTTACCACAAAGTCGTTTTTTTATAACCAGCTAATCTGGTTACTATTTGAAGAGATACGCACTTTCAGTATACTGCTATCTCTGCGGTACCACATTTTCGAAATCAAAATGAATTGTCTTAACAATTTCTTCGTTAAGCGTAGCAATTGTATTGTCATGAATTTTCGGTTAAAAATCGGAAATTGAGCTCTCCATTCGAATAATGAGATTAAAATTGAAATAATATATTACACCCCTTGGGAAGGAAAATAAGAAGGAATAGTATATTACACATCTAGGGAAGTAAAATAAGAAATGTCTCAGATCACATGTAATTGTTGTCCGAGGCGAAGCCGAGGTCAATAAACATGTGATCTGAGGCTTTCTTATTTACTTCCCGTGGTGTGTATACTATTTTTCTCCTCGACGGAGGCGGGAAGCGGCATTTTCGTTTAGCGCAGCGGGAGGAAAATTGACGCTTTCCGCCCGGAGGTGAGAAAAATCGGCTTCGCCTCGGCCAACAATTACATGTGATCTGAGGCTTTTCTTATTTTGCTTCCCAAGGGGTGTAATATACTACAGTACAACCTGGTTATAAGTTATATTTCTTTCTCTCTTCTACTCACATAGAATATTTCATATATAGATATAACTGCCGTGAGAGTGAGTAGATCATCCTATGTAACTTATAACCAGGTTATACTGTATTTTAATTCGAATGCATGGTGTTCGAATTTATTTTGAAATATTATTATCATTATTATTGTTATTTGGCGAATTCGGGATGAAATTCGTTGTGTTTGAAAAATTATATATTAACTGTTTATTTGAGAGTCTGTAAATGATTTCCTAATACGATATGTGGCAATTAAAATAAATGATTCTTACTTTTTTACTATTATAGAGATATTTTTTACTTCGTAGATATTACTGAATTGCAGATAATCTGAAAAACTAAATCTTAATATGAAAGAAATAAAATTTGGCCAGGAGGAAATGTTTTTCTGAGATCAAAATATATTTATCTTAGATGAAAATTGTTACCTTAACGATTCTTGGATATAGTATATTACTCACAACTTAAAAATAAAAAATAAAAAAAAATGATTATAAAGCAAAAAAATTGATTTCCTCTACCAGAAAAAATTTTCTTCTGGAAAGTAATGTGGATTTAATATAGAAACCAGATCAATATTAACTCGAGAAATATCACATGATAAGCTGTTGCGATAGCTATATATTACTTGATTGTCAAATTTCTTCAGAAAATAATTAGAAACATGAAATTTTTAAAAATAGTGCTGCTTAGTATAATCACCCAAAGGGCGTATTCCGAAATGCGCTACAAGCCGCTGTAACAAGTAAATACACTGTATAGGTAAACCAGAAATTTAAATAGCGCGCCACGCCTGCGCCTTAATTCTAACCAATGATGAATCGTGTTCCGCTTATTTCGAGTTTCGACTATTGAATAACTTCAAACGTTCATTTTATTTTATTTCAGTATTTTTATTTTAGGGGTGAATAAACTATATGAACTTAAAAATATAACCCAACCGAAAACTCAACTGGCCTACAGTCGAACACGTGGGGTAGAATTGTCAGTAAAATTTAAATCGTAGTTTTTAACCTTCAATTCATATGCACTAGACTAAATAATAAAGTGTATTGACATTGAAATATCATAAATTTGATTAGAGCGTTATTATAGATATCAATTTATCTTTTACAATGAAACTAAAAGGAACTGTTTCCCATGTCTCCATTCAGCCGACGAAAATTCAACCAATTATTGGTAAGTTATATTGTAACATACTTCTAGTTTGAGAGCGATGCGTATAATTAATTTATGATACTGAAATAAGCAGACTAACCATTGTTTTATTTTATTCATTAAATAAATTTGATCTAAAAAAATATTTTTAAATAATTTCACTTTTATTTTCTAAATGTAGAGTTTTTCTATTAATTTTTTTATAATAATTTGTTCATAACGAAAAATCTCTGAAATTGTCGAAAGTCTAATGTTTTGAGTTTCATAATTAATTTTTATTATTCATTGAAATAACCTTGTAAAATTTTAGTGAAATTCCAAAATGGTAAGCTACAAAATAATCTGGTCAGGAAAATGAAATGTGGTTTATTTTACGATGAAAGGGAGAAAAAACCCTTGTTAGGAATTTCCAATAATCATGTTGTTTACAAGGGGCATCGTCCAAAAAATCAATTAACTTATCCTATGCTGGCAATTCACAATAAAAAAACAGGTAACATTAAATTGATTCAAGCAGAAAGATGGTTGGTATTTCCAACGACTAAAAAACAGTTGATATCTAATAAAAACAGTGAGGATAATCAAAACAATCTACTCAATAAAGAATTTGGTTCAAAAAAAGTCAAACGAAGAACTATTCAAAATAGTAAAATGCAAATTAGCATAGATGCAGTACAAGATCAGCTTGCAGAAACTGTTTCTCGTAAGTGAAATAATCTACTTAGTTTTAAATATATTCATTTTTATTAAGAGCTTGAATGTCAGGATGTTAATTTTAAATACTCGTTATTAATTTCGCAAAGGGTCAACTACTTAATTGAATTTTCATGAGGCATCTCAATATCTAGTATACACAGAAAAAAAAAATTTACTTGAATTAAGTAAATAATTATGAAGAACTTCATTTTCTCGATTTGAGTAAAAAAATCCTTAAGCTAAGAAATTTTTCTTGGTTTAAGTAAATTTTACTTGATTCAAGACAGCGAAACTTCAAGATAATTTTTTTTGTTCAAAAATTTTCCACTGTATTCAAGTTAAAACTTTTTTTTTCAGTGCATAAATAAATATATCAATATATTACTCATTCCCAAATGGTGAAAATGAATATATTTAATAAAATTATTATGAATGCGACCAATTTCGACTAATTAATTTTTTTTTTAATTTGAAATTAAGTTTTTTTATTAAATTTATATCCATTTCAGAGATCGAAGTTGATCAAGATGATTTGAAAGTTGAAACAATCGATGACAAATTTAGTAGTTTACCTCCGTGTAATCGTACCGCATCAGTTGTTAATGAGGTTTACAACTTGGAGGATATTATTCCTGCAGAAAAACTTATTTTGATGTGCGAGAATTGTGAAAGTTTATTACAAAATGAAGAAAATAGGTATCTAGGAACAATCTTTTACTTAGTTCACATTTTTTTAATCGGCACATTTAAAATGAAAAATTTTATTCTTTAGAAAATCACCATTCTTTGCTAGTTCTCTCAGAAGAATAGATAATGACGCTAAAAAAAAAACAAAACTTGCTATCCTAGAATTTATAAATGCTCTTTCAAAATGGATAAGTATAAATGTTAGAGAAGCCAAAAAAAGAAGCTCGGAGATATCTGCGATTCCAGAAATAAGTGATTATGTTATAAATACTTATAGTATGTTGAGCGCGAATGGAAGGTATGCTTCAACTTTATTTTCATAATTTTCGTCAAAAGTTTTAAATGACACAGATTTATTATTTGAAAACTTTTTTATAGGGCGCGCCCAGTCAGTATAAGAGACAAAGCTGTAATTCATAGCATTATTTTAGCTTTGATGGTGAATGATTTCAAGTTAGATTTGAAATCATTTAATGAAGTATTTACTTGTCGCCTGGGTCTTCGAAAATTAACAGAGTTAGCCCGAATTGTTGGAGCTGTTCCAAGTAAAGACAACAAAGATGTACTTGTATTGAAAATTCCATTACCTAGTGCTATCGATATAACAAAAAAATCCAGAAAAAAATAATTTATTTCATAATTTTATTGCCACTTATAATAATTGATACGGATTGTCATTAATAGTACATTTAGATTACTTTTATTTTTAAAATGAAAAAATAAATTTTTTAATTGAAAAAAAATAAATTTATTTAACACCAAAGATCGATACATTCGAAATTACAGAACCGAGAATCCTTACAATTTGAATTTATGGTGCTTTAGGCATGATAACCTTTGTGAAAAGTTAACAGGTGGCACTTAATCACACGTCATTCAAAAAATTTAACCAGAAGTTTCTAGAGTATTTTGCAATGTAAAATTTACTTGTTATCTACTTATACAGTAAATAATAGATATTTCTGATTAAACACTAAAATCTC
The DNA here is from genome assembly GCA_000956155.1 of Cotesia vestalis. Lineage (NCBI taxonomy): Eukaryota > Metazoa > Arthropoda > Insecta > Hymenoptera > Braconidae > Cotesia > Cotesia vestalis. The sequence continues at coordinate 8,412 of JZSA01004440.1, read as the reverse complement.
TACAAAAGTTTTCGAAAGAAATCAATTACTTCTAATGAGAGCAAAAAAGGTTCACATGCGAAACTTTAAAAAGATTTTACTGTAAAAGTAAATACACATGTTCCATGTTCATAGAAGGCTGAATTCAGATAACGGAGTCTAGTGTAATGCCGTATGACTACGCTTAAATAAAATGCGCGAGATGAATGTGATGAAATATAAAGCTTTAAATAAATTGAATACAGGAAGCTTTCATCACTCAATTCTAAAGAAGACGGTTTAAAATCTTAATTTTTACTTCTGGTGGGCAGTACTAAACGAATTTCTAGAAATTTCATTTTTTCTTGATGCTTCTTGGAGAGATTAAAAACTAACTACATAATTATAGCTTCTGCATCTAGATTCCGTCATTCGTATCTTCTTGACAGGAATTTTTGTTTTTTTTCATATGTGGTGAAGTATAATCATGCTTTTACATGCTTGGCAATCATGCATGACCAAGCATTTTTATCACGATAAAAAAAATTTTAGTTGCACAAAAAAAATTTTTTTCTGTTCATTATAGTTTTCGTTTTTCACACAGAAAAAAAAATTAACTTGAATTAAGTGAAAAATTCTTGAACCAAGATAATAATTTTGAAAAATTTCATTGCCTTGAATCAAGACAAAAAATTCTTGAATCAAGAAAAATTTAATTAAACCAAGAAAATTTTCTTAGCTTAAGAATTTTTATACTCAAACTAAGAAGATGAAGTTCTTTAAAAGATTTTTTCTTGCTATAAGAAAAGTTAGTCAAATAATGATTTTTTAATTTAAAGCAAAAAAAAAAACATCGAAAAAAAAGTCGAATGAAAAATCAAAATATGCTGAATTTCTACAACGAATAATGCCAAAAAGTTTGTATCATTTTTGATTTTTTAAAAACATTAAAAACTTAAAAAAAATTTTTTTTCTTTCAATTTTCAAAAATTCCTAAATCAGGAAACAAAAAAAAATCTCATTCGAGTTTCAGGATTTTATAAAATTAGTTAGAAATGTTATAAAACGAAAAATTAAGCCAAAAAAAAACCATGAATTTGATTATTTCTCTTCTTTAAATTTCAAAATTTTGCGGTTTTTTATTTTACAAAATATAATTTTTTTTCACTGTTGAAAACTTTTCCTTCGAAATAGATCCAGAACGATTCTAATGAGTATAGTAATTTGAAATATATCAAAACAAACCTGAAAATTTCGAAGAATGGTCAAAAATTGAATATTCTACAACTTTTAACACAAATTTTCTAATTTTTTCTTTCCTTCGGAAAAAATTAACACACGTGATGATGATTGATCAAGTATGAAGCAGTTATGATTATGTATGAATTATATATGATCGTGCATAAATAATGCATGATCGTGGAAGATCATACTCAATGATGTACTTTTCAGTATGCGTGATTGTGCACGATCATGTGTGATTAAGCGTGATCATACTCAACCATACTTGACCGTACATAGTGATGAGAGCCTGACCATCAGGTCCTTTTTTGACCTTCACGTCAGGGTCACAGGACTGTCTGTTGACCGTTTCATAAATAACGGACCATCACAATTGTGACGACATCTCTCAACTTTTGAATAAAGTGACAACTGCACCACATTCAAGTCACTCTTACAGACCTAAATCAAGCAATTTTAATAATTCTTATTTGTAATTCATAAAATTTTTATTTAACTGTTTAATTCAATAGTTAAATTTGTAAGTTGCAAAAAAATTTCTTATTGAAAAGCCGTCAGGAATCATCTAGCTAGATGTGACTGACCAAATTTGTGACAAAAGAATGTCTGACGGTCATAAAATGACGGACATTGACCAAAAACTGTGTGACGGTCATTTCGCCTTCGTAAAAGGTGGTCATTCAAGTCCGTCTTGAAAAATAAGAGGTCGCGCATGGGCTTGTATAAAGGAGTATGACCTTGTATGACCGTACAAGAATCTGGCGTGATCAAGCCTGATGAATGCTTGACCGTGCTTGGTCAAGCACGATCATACATGCTGATTTCCCGGGTAATTTGAAATTATCTCTCATTAAAAAAAAAAAGATTGAAAACAATTTAACCCATGCAAAATGTATATCTATCCACGGAAAAAAAATTAGGAAAACGGTTCACCGTAAAGGCCATCCCTGCATCTTCCCGCTAATTCCATCCCTGAGCTTATTGAAAATATTCATTGGTGTACGCCGGACTCGAACCCGGTCCAATGCATTTTGGAAAGCAAGGGCCGGATCCGATAGGCTACTGCGCGCCTTTGGTAGTGTTATTGTGGAGTTTACTCGCGATTAATAATACTTCATGGAATGAAAATTAATTTTGATTTCACAAAGATGACTATAAATAAATTATTTTTCAATTACGGTGTCCTTTTTATCAATTTATTTATTTATTTACAAGTTGAAATATATTTATCTACATAGAATATGTTATTTAATAAATATATTATAAAGTTTATAAGTAAAATATACGATCTACAAAAAAAAATGAGATTACAAAGAAATTGTCAAAAGTTTACAGATGATAATACACTGAAACAATATTACCATAACTAAAATTAGAATTTTATCAATCCATAAAGCAATTCAAAACTTTAATCGGTTTCCGTAAGATAGACAGTGATGTTTATTATATGGTGGGTCATATTAGATGACTGAATACTATGTACAAATAGTGTCTCGGATAGCTTAATCGGTAAAGCTTTTGACGGGTAACCGAATGGTCCGAGTTCGAGTCCCGATATGTGCGAATGATTTTTTTCGGTTTTTCATTCATTATCCATCGATAAACTCCGATGAAACTCGCACAATACTCTTGGAAAGCTCCACAAAAACTCGGTGAAGACGCCGACTAAACTCGACAGAAAATCCGAAAAAACGCTGATAAAACTCGGGGAAAAATATATGAGAACACCAGCAAAACTCAAATCAAACTCCGTAACGATCCCAATTAAACACTAAGACTGAATTTTAGTATTGAGCCAATACCGAGTTTTAGTATTGAGTCAATACCGATTTTCAAGTGTGACCCCTGCCTGGTTACCGAGACTGGGCCATAGGTAATTATTTAAGTCTGGCCTATGCCATTTGATAAAAAATGATGAAAAAATAATTTTTCAAATGTCATTTTTTTTTTATTTCCGATGTAGAGTTAACGCAAGTTTAGGCCGTTTTACTCTTTGTTTAGACCTTATTTTCACTAATTGTAGAAATAAAGTAAAAATCGCATTTGCCCTAACCGAGATTTAAACCCGAGCCGCGCGCTTGCCAGACGATAACTAACCCTTACGCCGTACGACCGATAACTTGATACACAGAAAAAAGTAGACTGTGGTAAATAAAAGTCGATTTATAATAAGTAATGATTAACTGCTAAAAATTACCATTTCAAACAGTAAAATCGTGATTTTAATAATCACCATGTAATATTTGTCATTTAAATGCTACAATTTATTCTTTACATGGAAGAAAATACTATTTCAAACAGTAATATTTGACGTGTGAATGTCGAAAATAATAAAGTATAATAATTATGAATTCTAAATTTGATGTTTATCATTTCGTAGTCAAAAAATTAGGAAAACGGTTCACCCTAAAGGCCATCCCTGCAACTTCCCGCTAATTCCATACCTGAGCGCTTAAAATTGTACTTATGACATTTTTGAGATTTTTGAGCTCAAAATATAATTTATGTGATATTTTGAGCTCACTGAAATTGGAGAGATAATATTTTGATGCACTTGAGCTCTCCCAGCTGAAAACTCTGATAGACGTTTCATAGAACACTATTTTTGGATTTTTCAAATCGCAATAACTTTTGAACGGATCAACCGATTTTCACGCGGTTGGCGGCATGGATGACCAATTTTTACGCGGTTGGCGGCATTTGACGAAATTTTATTATTCCTATGAGTGCTATTTAGATTTTAATTGATCAAACCAAAAATTTCAGAGTAATTCCAAAAAAAAAAACTTTTTTCGATTTTCTTTCGTTCACGATAACTCACAAACGAATTAACCGATTTTTACCGGAATGGCGGCCTTCGACGCGGTTTTTTGATTTTTAGAGCTGATTAGTTTTTGGAATTGATCGGTGAAGCTGTTTAAGAGTTACTCCAAGAGAACCATTTTTCAAAAATTTTTTTTTGTAGTTTTTTTGCAATTTCTCAAAATCTACCGATCCAAATCGGTTAAAATTCTTAGGAAATTAAAGTTTAGTCAACCTTTTCCGAATGGCGCCAACCGCGATCGAATCGGTCAAGTGACAACATCGCGGGGGTAGTCAGGGAAGCTTCCTGTGACCTTCAAACATCGAGATCTGATGAAAACTCGATTTTTGCAAAACGGAGTGAAAACAATAACTTCCCGATTTTTGAAAATCTGAGATTTTTAGCAGGAAGTTAAAAATGATCGCATGATACGTAAAAAGTATAAAATATAGTTTCTAAATTTCTAATATAAGCAACGTCAATATAAACAAAGTAAAATGGTAAATTTTGAATGCAACGCTAAAAATGAAATTATAATTATTGACTTGCTTGGACTCGTAATATATATTTTAAGAGTAGAATTTTTACTGTTTCAAATGTTAAATTCTTCCCCCTTCTCCTAATCTGAGTTCCCCTTCTCCTCATAGTACGGACTGTAATATTGAAACGGAAATTTTTACTGTTTGAAACTGTAATTTTTTAAGATGAGAGGAGTCGTTATTTACTATAGTGACAGTTACTAATCACTTATTTTCGATATTTATTTGTAAATTGTGGCTTTTACACTTTATACATTAAGTTCTGTAATATTTATATTTTTGCCACCCCGATGGCCGCTTTACTGTTTGAAACTATAAAAATTAACCGGAATCCGAGTGAATTTTACAGTTTTTTTTATTTTCGTATACATATATCTCACCATTCTTATTGCTTATATAAGCTAAATCAAAATTCTTATTTCTTATATAAGCTAAGTCAAAATCTATTAGAAACTAAGAATACTCAAACATTTCAATTGTAAACTCGTGAACTAAAATATACTTAGTATCAAAAAATTCTAGCAGATGGCGTGTGGTTAGAAAATTCTTTCCTACCTAGAAAGTTAATTTATCCATGTGATAGTCTTAATTAAATACCGATTGGATTCACTCTTCGAGTAGTATCTGTATTCAGCAGAAAGTGCACTTTATTTGCTGTTGATGTTTTGACTTGCTCAACTATGAGCGATTTGATGCGCATTGAAGTATTTTTGTAATGAAAATATGATTTGAAAAAAAAAAAAATATTTACAAAACATGCATTAATTCTTGTTTCTATTTTAATATTTAATTTTCTCCAGTTCTGATAAGTAAATTTTTTGAAAAGAAATAATCGCTTTTTTTTTACTGTTAAACTGAACAAATCTTATCAACTCTTAATAACCCTTTAAGAAAATATAGATTCGCTATAAAATGATTCGGTTTTAACAACGATAAATTGATATCATTATTTCAAGAAATAAAAGTTATTAATATTACTTCATAATATCTCTGAAAAAGTCTGATTCTTTCACATTTGAAATTTTGTCAACAGTATTGAATAAGCCTGATTCAGTCTTCTTGCACTGAGTCCCAAATTTATGTCAAATAATAACCTAAAACAACAACATCTGCTTTTATCTAACTTACCGACTCTTATTACAACATTTTCAGAGAGATTCAGAACGGTTGCATTCTGATTCAGAGTCCCACAATAATGATTCAGACTACTGACAGAATCTTATTTCCACCAGTATACTCATTGAAAAGTATTGAAAAAGATGAGAATTGAATATTTTTGAATAAATTCTATTCCACAAGTTTTTCATCTGTACATTAAATTAATACTTTTCAATTATATTGAATCTAAAAATAATATAAGAAATTCTGAACTCCTAAAGAATTGAAAAAGATTCAAATGAATCGACATTATTGATCTTTTTGAATACTCTTCAATAACAAAAAAGTTCCGCATTTTCGGGTTACAAGTCGGATTGAAAAAGATTCAAATGAATTGCCGGTTTTCAATCTTTTTGAATCCTTCTCAATCCCAAAATAGTTCCACATTTCGGATAATGAGTTGGATTAAAAAAGATTTAAATGAATTGACATTTTTAATGTTATGTCGGACTCAATGTCCGACATTTTTATTTTATAACAAATAGAATTTAATTATTTATAAACAATTTTATGTTTTTACAACTAATTACATACATTTATTTTGTTTATAAATTTTTTATCTTTAGAATTTTGGATACATTTTTTTTTAAATAGAAATTATTTTAAAAATATTTATCGGTTTATCTGGGTCGAATAGTAAATAATAATTTTATGACCCTATCAGATAAAAAAAAAATAGTTTTCTTATCTAACTACAACTCGGAAAATTCCCACATTTAGTTGGGCCCGACTTTATCTAGTCCCGAAACAGAAATATTTTTTTTAATAAAATAAAATGCATAGAAAAAAAATTTAAATAACAATAATTTAAGAAGCAAAAAAACCTAAGTAATAACAATATAGATTACAATAAAATTAAATGATGAAAATTTAAATAATGAAACAAATAAACAAATAGAACTTGATAATTGAACAATTTAAAATAAACAAATATTGAACAACAAAATTCTAAAACGATACAACAAAATAATAAATTTACAAATGATCGAAGCAAAAATATTTCTACAATTAAATAATTAAATTCAAAATAATTAAGATATGCTTTATTGAAATACACATTTTATTCATACGCTTAAATAAATAATTTAATATAAAATTTGGTCACAGTAAATAATTTAATGTAAAATAGTACACATGTATGTCTTTGTTGTAACAGGGTAAAATTACCCTAAATCGATAAGTCACCGGATATCGATAACTATTCGACATAGCACTGGCGCGTCTCGGTCTTCGGGCTTAAAGGGAGAATAGGAGGGGGTAGTTTTGGGTTAAAATAGGTGAGCCGTGCAGTGGAAAAAGGAGAAGTAGTGTGTAACGGAGTACACGGGACCTTCTTTATCCGGAGAAGGTCTTCGGTCCGAGTTAAAATTATCGACCGATTCCCTCAGGGCGCTGTGCTCCGAATCGTCGAGATCTGATGAAAACTCGATTTTTGCAACACGGGGTGAAAACAATAACTTCCCGATTTTTGAAAATCTGAGATTTTTAGCGGGAAGTTAAGAAATTCATAAATTAAAAAAACGGTCGTTTTTTTTGTATTTTTAAGGTTTTTTGAAGTTTCCTAAAAATCTGAGGGTGTACGGGTTAAACGGACCTCGGATTCGGATTCAGTGGGTCAAAATACATGGGAATAAATCGGTCCCGTCAAAAGCACAGAGAACTTATTTTTGTTTGTGTGCCGGTGTTATCGATATCCGGCGACTTATCGATTTAGGGTAATTTTACCCTGTTACGTCATAAAAGCCGTAACGCCCAGGCTTTAGAATTCGCCCTGGATGCAGAAATAAGTGCGGAGAAGATAGAAGAATCATGCAAAGTGAGGGACGAGAATGACTGCAAAAGAAAAAAGTTTGGAAAATCCAAAAGTGCACGACTCATAATGCTCATTCAATTATGAAATATAAAAAAAAAAATTTTCAAAATAACTAGCAAAGTGATGCACAGGCGCCCCTGGTGGAATAAAATGTACATAATATCTATAGATATAGACATATCACCGTCCATGTTAATTTTACATGGATATATATAGATATACAGTCTTGTAGTTTTTGTTTTTTATTAATTGCAATTAAACGACACTGAATTAATTAATTATTCGCATTCAGTGACCTACAATCGTCGATTAGAATTTTTAAGAAAAAATTCAACTTAAATAGTGGATCTTTTCACAAGTTACAGTATTGTAACGGAGTACACGGGACCTTCTTTATCCGGAGAAGGGCTTCGGTCCGAGTTAAAATTATCGACCGATTCCCTCAGGGCGCTGTGCTCCGAAGTACTCGCGCCAATAGTCTTAAGCTAGTGAGTAAGTCCCCGAGAGGGTAGCGCCGGCGCCGAGAGAGAAAGAGTGGGGAAGACAGAGCCAAGAAGAAACGAACCAACAAATTTTGGTAAGTTTTATTGTGCCCGAACGATTGAAGAATCGACATCATAAACATCTCACTCAGGTAATTATTTTTATTCTATCGCTTTTTGTGGAACGAGGCGATGAATCTTAGTGAATTTAATGCGTGCTAGGCCCAATGTCAGCTCTCTTAGATTCAATTAATTTAAGAAATATTCTAATACCCATTTGGTGTTCCAGAAAATAAAATTATTCCCTGAGAGTAAAACTACGAAGTGGTGATCCAGGACCGTGCCGTCAACAACACCTCATCAAGGAGAAACTTCAAGGAAAGACGAGAAATCCAGGAGTAAGAACGTCGAGGGAGT
>JZSA01004438.1:0-11034 GCA_000956155.1 Cotesia vestalis | reverse complement strand
TGTGAAAAGAGTGTTCTAATGTATTGTTTATATTGCTTAATTTGCTTATATTTGTTTATATTGTTTATTAATATGATCAGGCCAATAAAGAGGTTTAGTTTTTCTTTGATTTACTTAAAATGAAGTGTTGGTTTATGTTTTGTTATATTTAATGCGATCCCCGTTTATGACCCTGGACTCCGGCGAGCAAATTTTGAGCCGGGGATTAATTAGTATATATATTACTTGAAAACGTGGACGTTACATCCTAAAAGACCAAGAGCGGCTTTAACGGTAACGGAACATCTTGGTGTCGCTCAGTTATGCTGGTTATGGAGAGAGGGTCGTGATTCGGTCTCTCAAAGGAAGTAATTTCCTTACAAAACGGGACTAAACGATAGTTAGTACACTAATCGGTACCCTCGAACTAAGACTCAACCTTATCAATCGGTTATACTTTATTTCTATTTCATAATCTTATTTTTATTCCATAATCTCATTTTACAGGGCTTTAGTTAAATCTATATAAAATATAAAATATAAAATATGAAATTCTACCAAATACTTTTACACTTATACTTATACAAAAATCTTTATTTTTGAATATTATTAATTTAACCTAAATAAATAACAATATGAATTTAGATATTAATTAGAAGATAAGAGAAACTTTATATTAGTTATAGCTGGTTATTGTAAAACATTGTATTATTGTATTGCCATCTGGCCAGAGGCTTTGGCATAATAATAAATATATATCTAAATATATATCTAAATTTCTTAAAAGTTGCGCCATGAGGACGGCTGCAATAGTTAGATTTTTATGAAATCTACTAAAAATATCAATTGTTAAGGAAAGACATTGTATGTCGCTAACTAATATAATGCCCTGCAGGATCAGTACTTTTAAGATTTTCAATTTTATTATAGTCATTCCCTTTCCTGTATGCTTTAATGGAGTCAAAGGCAACATCATCATATCATGCAATTTTCCAAGTCTTGTGTGATGATATATGTCCCCGAATAAAGAAATGGCTCCAATTTTTCATCTCGATTTCGAATTAGCCAGCAGAAATGCAATAAAAAATTTGATACCCTCTGCCACCACCTACTACATTCATACTGTTCAAATCTCCCTCGCTTTCTCCCACCAGTCGCATCGATCGATCGCGCAGTAGATCACTGTAGTATAGATCTTACCAACTAAAACTACTCGAAGCTTCTTCGCCGCGCCACTTGAAGGCAGGTCAGTTGCAGCAGCAGAGCTACAGGCGCCGTCTGGCCAATATTTGGCGCGAATTATTACTTCTACTACGTTCTTTTTTTTATCCTAAGCATTGCATAGTTTCATCTTGCTGACCTAATCTAAATCTAATTAACTAATCGTGCTAAAAATTAATCTAATACTAATTTAATCTGTTTCAGTGATTCTTTTGCTTCATTTTTCAGTTATCAGTTTCAGTTTTATACTCTTTTTGGCTTAGTTACAACAATTTCAAGGCTTTGGCTTCCAGACCGCATTGCTTGCACGTGCTTAATCTGGCCTTATTAAATTTCTATCGCGCTTTTGCTTTTTTTGTGATTCTAGCCTCGTAAAAACCAACTTAACTGTGATACAATATTTATTTTAAATTAAAGTTAGTGATATTTATAATTATTAATAAATATAATTAATAACAACGAAGTTGTTAAAATAATTTGAACATCCGAAACTATCCAGATCCCAGTATTTTTCATTTTCAGAATAGAACTTTTATCACATACCACCTGCTGCATGCGCTCTACTCACTTTCACGCTTCTCTCAGACACGCATACCCCTACATTCACTTCCACAATCACACAACTAAAGTCCCAGACCTACAAGTGATTCCGCTCCCCTGGGAGCTCAGACAGAACTCGCGATAGAACCTGAGTTCAGTCGTCGGTAACTGACCGGGAGACACATTACATCGGTCACTTTTCCGCAGTGCAGCTCGACATCCTCGAGACAACTAACTGACTCACACACACTCACAATAATCCTCAATACTACGACATTACATTACTCACTCAACATAAACTTACAACATTACACAAATACACTACTACTGTAACGCTAAATGAAATGTAACGTTACAGACTCCCCCCTCCTTAGAGGCAGGCTCGCCTGGCAAACCTTTGATCCATATTCGGTAACTCAACACAATATTTCTCGAGCAGTATACTTAAACCAACAAAAATAAAAATTAGGAAAACGGTTCACCCTAAATGCCATCCCTGCAACTTCCCGCTAAATCCATACCTGAGCGCTTAAAATTGTACTTATGACGTTTTTGAGATTTTTGAGCTAAAAATATAATTTATGTGACATTTTGAGCTCACTGAGTTCGGAGAGATAATACTTAAATACATTTGCGCTCTCCCAGCTCGAAAGTCTGATAGAAGTTTCATAGAACACTATTTTTAGATGTTTCAAATCGCAATAACTTTTGAATGGATCAATCGATTTTCACGCGGTTGGCGGCATTCGACACAATTTTATCATCCTCATAAGTGATCTTTAGGTTTTCATTGATCAAATCGAAAAATTCAGAGTAATCCCGAAAAAACCTTTATTCGGTTTTCTTTTGTTCACGATAACTCACGAACGAATCAACCGATTTTGACCGGACCGGCGGCGTTCAACACGGTTTTTTTTATGTTAAAAGCTTATCGAAAAAATTTTTTTTGCAGTTTTTTTGGAATTTCTCAAAATCTACCGGTCTGAATTCTTGGATACTGAACAGATTCTGTAAAGTGAATATCCAAGAGGTACCATAGTATGGATGTTTTTTTATTATGTTTGGTGTGACTGTAACCAGGAGTCAATCGGTTTTGATTTCGGTTTTTACCCCAGGTTAAAGTCAAGCAGGGTAGTGTTACGATGCTGACGAGCACCGTAGTTCGGCTCCACTCGGGAGATTTCGGCAACGCATTAACATGGCTACCGAAGGGTATATAAGCGCGGGAATACACGCGGTCGGTAGCACGAGTAGTACGGACAGTACGTCTAGTAGGCACGTTAAGGGGTATGATCGGTATGATCGAATATTTCCTTAGATAATTGGAATCATTGAGACTCAGCTTTTTGCCAGTTTTTGTGACAAAACTGTTTGATAGGGTTTTTAATCAATGATCTCCAATTGTCGCTCATTACAATGTTGCGGCCAGCGTAACTACCCTCAGATATTAATCAAAAATTACTAAAATTGCACAAGAAAATTATATTTTATCAGGACGAATAAAATATAAAAAAAAAAAACTATAGTAAGCCGGCTGTCATTGTTGAATTCCATCCTTCTTATTGCAGCGACGTTAGAGAATCGAGGTCAAGTTAAAGTAGTTCTAACAAGTGAGAGTGAAACAGACGAACACTACAAGAATACCCTAACTATAGTCTTGTGCATAGAATCTACGTGCTCGCACGAGACTCCCTGCCGTTTACCACTACACTTGTGACCATAATTTAACACACAAAAAGGCTCGTGCGGTATAGCTAATCCCCTCGTTAGAAGTTATTTTCTGTTAACCTTCTACACATCTTTTGACTTTTCCTTACTTCTCTGTACACTGAAAGATAACAATTTTCAAAATATCTTAGAGTATCGAATTCAACCGAGAAATGAAAAAAAATGTAATGACACAGAAAACTGCATCAACCGTCTTAAAAAAGAATTTCTGACATCAGAAATCATAAAATCACTGAGGCGTATGTTGAGAGTTCTAATTTCGAAAAGGGATAATCCCTCAATAAAATACCTATTTAATTGGTATTTTAAATCCCCTGAATCTATTATTAAGTTAATTACTCGGGAAGCAATTAACTTCAATGAAAATTTTATTTTTATTCGTGAGTTAAATCTGTGAAGCAATCCACTCATCCTTAGTTACATTTAACTATTTTGGTAAACCTGTGACGTTCGTACCAGTCCGTACCACTACCCACACGCAGTTCCCCTCAACGCCATTTTGGTTGCGCAAATAAGTCATTTATTCCCCTACACTACGTGCCCCTACTGTTCACTGATGATTTCATCAGCCGACACCCGGGTAACGCAACATAGACTCCTTGCGAGATGCTCCTTGTCACACTCACAGGATTTCACCCGGCACCACTCCGGTAGCACGAGCAAAGTATACAATCCTTGCCGCAACACTCTTTTTGTAAAAGGAGGGGTACAGCTTGCGTTCCCATTCGAAAATTCCCCTCATTAGCTATGCCGGTCCCTCACGCGCTGTGCTTTACGACCCCCCCGTTAGTACCTCTTTTCCAAGAAAAGAACATACGCGTGTGCCCTAGTTACTCGGGATAAAGGATTTGAGTGGTATAAAAAAGCGAGGACTTGCTACTGTAAAGGGGTTCTTTCTAACATCCTAGCTTTCTGTGCGGACGTGTCGCGTAAATTCACGATTAAATTCACCGGAATAGTTTTATTTAATTCGCGAGTATCACGTAAACTAAACAAAGACTTCGGGAGTAAGACTTAGTTGTCATAATTATTATTTTTTTTTTATTATTCTTTTTTAATCACAGTAATATGAATAGTTAAAATCCCGATTTTCTTCATAAAGTGCATTCGGTAATACCTTTCTCAGGTAAAAGAAATTACGGCTCAATACCTCATTCGAATAAAATAAATAATTCTGAACGAATATAAATTTAGCCCGCCGGTTTGAAATAATAATTTTTTTTTAATTCAGTCGAATACACAAGTAAATAACGAATACCCCGCGATTGAACTAATATAATTCTAACTCATATAAAATATTTATAATTAATAAAAGACTCAAATTCATTTTGTTATAAATCCATGTTTATGGAATAAAAACTTTTTTTTTCTCGAGCAAGACTATTCACGACCACGCCCAATTGTTGCAATTAAATTCCATTAGACGTACATTTCAAGCTAGTTTAAAAAAGTCTCGAATTCCAATAAAGATTATTAACGTGTACAGAAGAACGGGTCATTGTAAATCATTACGGTTACACCCTTCCCAGGTAAAAGAAAAATTCGGCAACGTAATTCCAACGAGTAAAAATAAATTCCATCCTCCGAACTAACCCATCATTTTTTTGTTGTTACTTACCAAAATAAATACGTATCGGAATTAATAAGTAAAATTTGACAACCGAGCGTAATAATAATTACAAGGAAAAACGAAATTATAATTTAATATAACGCCGAATTAAAAATTATTTCAACGTTCTTTGTTCTCGAATTTCGTCACATCTAAGCTACAGTCCAAGCCGCTCCTCCCTCCGTAGTATACGCTTACGTGTGCTTACTCATCCTGCTCTCTTTTTCCTAAAACGTTACCTTTATCATTTACTTATTTTTATATTCCGGGAAATCAAGTATACTAGTATCCAGCTATTTGAGTGGAAAAATTCGGAAGAGGGGAAATTAGTCCGTTTGTTTAAAACGCTGCGACACTCCCAGCTAACTCATTAGTACTTTTTGTATCCGAGACCTTTACCTATCGACAAGTGACAGTTCTGGTACTTAGAGTAAATTTTCAGTGCATTTTAATTATTTCCTTGTTGGTATTTAACCGAACATAATATTTAAAATCGCGATCTTTCCAGTCAGTTAAAAATTATTTACCTTATAATAATAATTAAACATAAAAATTAAATAAAAACTATTAACCAACGAATCGTCAAGCTAACATTTATTGCATCCGCACTATCCTTCCGATTCGCACCAAACCAGCACGAACCAGTGGTTAGTCAGCACTCCAGCACGTTTTCCTATCTTTTAAATCCAGGTATACATTATTATTATTTTATTAATTTTTTTTTCTCTTATTAATTAATGTACGTGGTTGATCTGAATGAACGGTGAATTTCCCAATATTAAATTTTAATTTCTCATTTAAAATCACTTCATCCCGCTTACTCGTTAAAATACCTATTCGGCGCGGTTCCCGTCTCCCTGAACGAAGGCTTTAAGTAGCTAGTTCTAAAACTCGGAACCTAACAATTAATTTATTATGTTCATGTCACTTTGGACGTAACAACAAGTTTGCCTATTTCTTTAAAATAGTTTGATTTTCCGATCGCTTTGAGTTTGCCTATTTCCTAGAAAAAAGTTTGATTAAGATCGTTCGAGTTTTGCCTATTTGTCGCTAAAATAGTTTGATTAATTTATCAATCTGTATCATGTAAAATACTGATTGACTCCTAGTTTCGAGTGAATGATATCAGTACGGTACCAGTAGTAATAATAATTTATTTTATCTATTTTTGGTCAATAACATTCCAATCCAGTTAAGATAGAGTGTATTCACATTTAATAATTCTTTGTAAATTACTATCAATTTTTTAACTTCCCGCTAAGAAAATTGAAACCTTTAATAAATAAATTTTTGTCGCACGGTTTCTTAAAAACGAATCAACCAATTGAATTCTACAGCACGTCATTCGGCAGGGCTTATCAAAACTTAGATCTGATTAGATTTGAGAGTTAATTCATGGAGCCATTCCGAAAAATTAAAAACAAAAACACCAAAAAAAATTTGAACTTTTACGTTTTTTTCAAAATAGTTTTAAAGCGTGTGGAAAAATCATAATAAAACCACGTATACATTTTTGCTACTTAAGAAACTGCGTCGAATGCATTTTCGAAAATTAAAATCGGACGACGTATTCAAAAGTTATAGCAGTTTGAAAATTCACAAAATTTTGTTTTTCAGTAATTTTTTAAGATATCTTTGAGATTTTTCAACCAATCAATATAAACCTGTACATTTTCTTTTCGTGTTTTAAAAACTGCGTCGGATGTTTTTTTCAAAAAAAAAACCAAATTACGCATTCAAAAGTTATAAAAAAACGGTGCTTTGAGCTTGAGAAGCTCAAATATTAACCAAAAAAAATCTGGAAAACAGTTGACCCTAAAGGCCATCCCTGCAACTTCTCTCTAATTGTATATCTAAACGCTTAAAATTGCACTTATGACGTTTTTGAGCTCTTAGAGCTCAAAAATATAATTTAAATGTGATTTTGAACTCTTCGAGTTCAAAAGTCTGATGAAAGTTTAATAAAACACATTTTTTTGAAATTTAAAACTGTCATAACTTTAGAATCAACCAATTTTTACGCGATTGGCGGCAATCGATGCAGTTTTTTATGTTCATTGAACTAATCGACAACAAAAATTTTTTAGATAAAAAATTTGGGAGTAATTCCAAAAAAATACTTTTTTTGGTTTTCTTTCCTTCACGATATCTCTCGAACGAATCGAGCGATTTTGACCGGATTAGCGACGTCGACGCGGTTTTTTGATGTTAAGAGCTGATTAGTTTTTGAAGTTGATCGATAAAGCCGTTTAAAAGATATTCCAAAAAAACCACTTTCAAAAATGATTTTTTTCTTTTTTTTTTTTGAGATTTTTCAAGATTTCTTAAAATCTATCGGTCCGAATCGGTTCAAATTCTCAGCTAATCTAAGTTTGAGGGAACTCTTCAGAACGCAGTATCGAACTCTTTAGAACGCAAGGCCTTACCCGAGGACTTCCTCTCATGTATATTGGTGTTCCGAATATAATAGGAATACGCCTCGTCTCTCTATTTACATATTTACATATTATTCAATTTTATTATTCTTTCTTACCGCGGTATGATTTTCACAGTACATCACTGATATCAGCGATCCTGTCTCCCGTCGCAGTACTAGCCGTATACCTTTCGTTTCGTAAAGTAGGCTCGTCAATCCTAGTCACTGGCGCAAAATGGCCTATCATGTTAAAATTATTATTTATTTCGTCTAGCCAACCTGCAATAGGTACACCCGCTCTCGTGTAACATAATCCTGGAGCTCCAATGTTTCTGAACCTTTTAAAGGTGAATATATCAAGCATGCTGGCTTGATTGGCTCCTAAAGTAGTTGGTGACCATAGGACGACTGATGTAGGTGCAAAGTATGTGTTTGGTGCGAGAGGTATTATGCACTCTACAAATCCAACTTGACTGGCACTATTCTTCTGGGATACGATAGGGTTTCCAGTTCTAATAAGGTGCGCTCTTGACTTAATAGCTGCACTAACTCTATCGAATACTTCAGGTATTATTTGTGCTCTCATAGCAGTTTCGTTACCTGTTGGTGGTTCTCTGAGATTTTGGAGAGCATTTCTTCCATTTGTATCAAGACTCTCTGGTATTCTATAGCCAAGCAAGTTTCTATTTGGCTGAGAGTTGGCCAGGTATAGTGCGTCTGGTAGGGGTTCCCAATTCCTATTGTTCTCTATCGTTGCCTGTATTAACGTATTACTGATATGTGGACTAGGGTAGCATTTATATAAATTGTGACTGTTAGCGTCACATGGCCTAAAAGTCCCGGCAACATTGTTATCGGTACCATCGAGAGGTATTACCCTCTCGGGAAAGTTAACTTCTGCATGTGAACCGTCTTGTGTAACGGTAGTACCGATTTGTTCATAGTAATCGCAGATAATTTTTGGAAGCACTAAGTTTTGCAACCACGTCTGAGCATCTCTTAAGCCCAGGAAGCGATTATCTTTGTTCACGTCATTGAGAACTGAAAATAATATGACGTGAAGAGCGGATACGCAAGCATGTTAAAACATACAGTAGGGCATTTCTCTTCCTAACCTGTTGTCCTGTGTCCGTAAATCATCATAAGTCTGTTCGACTAATGGAATCAACCCACTAAAATCTAGATTCTGACAGTAACGTTTAGTTACTGGGTGAGTAGCACTTATTCCTTCTACTTGGAATAATGGCTTGTCAGTGGGAACAGTTTCTTTCACTACCTTCACTTTGGACGGCTGCGTCTTCACAACAGTTGGAGATTGTGGTACTGGGAGAGCCGGTTGTGTAGTAGGTGGTGTTCCAACGCTATTATCTGCCTGGCTCGTGGTCGGGGTATTCTAGAACTGAGGGGGATTTCCACTGTCTCTAGTTTTCCAGTTCGCATACCCAGAAGAGGTTTGATAACCAGCCACACCGGTCACCGTATAGAAACACAGGTAATTAATTATTCGCACGTTCATTTTTGGAACGCTGCGATGAAAATTATTAAGATTGTCCTTTCAATCTTTAAAGGCAAAATATTTACTGTTTCACTGTTACAGGAATTTATAATTCGAATTGTAGCCGGATCCCCGGAGTGAAAATTAACGGATACCAGGAAATCTCGAGCAATACTTATCCAAGAGAATTCGCCAGTTTAGATAGGCATTGGGATTCTCATCGAGTCTAAACTAAGGTACCAAATTTTATTCCGGGGGCGCAAAGTGGACCGCGGTTTGCACTCGGTCTACTTTACCTCTTCTCAATCTATTTTTTTTATATATAAAATTTTATTATTAAATGATAATTGAATATTTGGTAGTTTGGATTGAGTGATTTTCCTGGGGGCTTATACCCGATAGTCACTCAATCGACCTTGCGGAAAAATTTTAACAACTGAAAAATTAATCAATTAAAATAATTAACATCTAAAAAATTCGCTTAATTTATTGTTATAATTTTTATAATAATTAACGCAAGAAAAGTGATTGATTTTGTTGCTTGAAAAATAATCGTCAAGCGTTTTACTCGTGGAATTTTGGTCGAGCGTCAGTACATTTTGTGTCGCAGTAAATTCCAACACCCAAGATCAAAGACAACTAAGCTAGCGAATGTTCTAGCAAAAAAATTTGAATATTTCGACTTTAGTTGATTTTTATAATTTGGAAAATTATTCAGGACTTATTGAAAATTATATTAGGATTTGATTATTGAAATTATTTTTACATTGTAAATTATTTTATTTATTAATTATAAAACTAATTGATTTTAGGATTTAAGTCCGTGAATTAATTAAATTAAAAATTGTCGAAAATCAAAATTAATAACGTGGACATCAAGTCCAAGAAATTAGTTATTCTGAGTAGAAAATTGTCGTAGGAAAAGTTGGTCATGATTAATTAATTTACATCGTCAAATTGTGTTAATAATTTTGAATTTGATCGTAAAATTTATATCGTCATTAATTTAATTGTCAAAAATTAATTAACCAACTATTGTTATATAATTAAGAACATGACAATAAGTTACTCAGGAATTTTAATCCAAAAAAAAATATATTAAATCAGAGTTAAAATTAACAATCGAGATTTAAGAAGTAAATATTAGTTCAAGTTAATTGGAGTTGAATTGTTAATTAAAAATATTGTTTCATAAAAAATTCTAATGATTTGATATTTCAACGGCAAAAATTTAAGTTCCAAATAAAATTAATTTATTCGCAATTATTAAATTTATAATTAAAGTCAGTCAGTAGTGTGAGTGTGAGACAAGTGTGGGTTATGCGTGAGTTGCAGAGTATCTAGGTCTACGTTTCGTCACTGGGCTGTTACTGCTGTAGCTGGAGCGGGTTATGAGTGTGCTGGGCTGTTGTTCTGTAGCAAAGGGTGAATAAGCTGCAGGAGTACCTAGGTCTTCGTTTCGTCACTGGGCTGTTACTCCTGTGAGCCGAGTCAACGACCCCTGCATACGATTCGTCTCTGTGCGGGTGATCAAAAGTTTAGTTGGGTTGTTCAGTTGGTCAATAATAATTTCACGTGTAGACGCCGAAAGGGGCACGTACTAGAATAAGGATATTGTTAAGTGTGGATAGTGTGTGTGAGTTGAGTAAATTTTGTTAACTTGTTATAAGTTGCGATATTGTTAAAAGTTGTTATTGTTAATAAATATTGATCGATCTTGTTAATTTATTATTTATTCTTCAACAGCACCTTCCTCCACTCTCTCTACCCTAGGATAAGAATTCTCAGCTCTGGACCGGTTCCAGGAACCGTGATAAAAAATCCTGGTGGCGCCCTAATGATTATTGTTGTTTGTTAATTTAGTTATTTTATTTGTAAAGTTGATTAGGGGCTAACCTAAACAGGTAAAACTGTTACAAAATTTATTTTACAATAAATTAGACTGTTAAATAAAGACACACACACACGCACACACACACACACACACACACACACACACACACACACACACACACACACACACACACACACACACACACACACACA
>JZSA01004435.1:0-29665 GCA_000956155.1 Cotesia vestalis | reverse complement strand
GGCAGCGCACGTGAGCTGGTGTGTGCACGAGACAGAAGAGATCTAACCATCGATCTGTCCGGTAACAGAAGCAATTCAAACAGGTTAAAATTTATCAATCTATTGCTGGATATTTAAGCCTAATCTCCAGAGTGATTGCGAAACGATAAAACGACGAAAAGCCGAGATACCACCAGGGTTCCAACCTTAGGCGGTGTGCTGGATCGTCATGTACTTACAACAAGAAATTGCTCCAAGGGTGGGAAGTGGACTGCAGTTTGTACTCGGTCTGCTTACCTCTTCTCAACTTATTTATTTATTAATAATTAATAATATTAGTTAGCAGTACTAAATGATTTTCATGGGGAGTTATACCCGAGAATCATTCAGTTGGCCTTGAGGTGGATAGTCATTTTTAAATTCGTTAGTGAGAATTTTTATTAAAAAAAAATGAATTTTTATTCAAATTACTTAATGTCTTAGTTTGTTTTCGTAATTGGATTGGTTCAATTAAAAGAAAATAGTTCATAAATTTAGACAAAACAATTAATTAATTGTTACAGTCGCGAAAAATCGGCAAGTGTCTTCTCACGAATTTTTGTCGAGCGTCGGTAGATGATTAAAGGGCATAAACAACCGAGTACCCAAGGTCATGGCTAACTGACTAACGAATATTGAAGCATCTATTTTGAGAACGCAGACGTTTGTCGATTTTTACGACTAAATTAAATTTTACAATTGATTATTTTTTATAATCCAAAATTTTACATGGCAAATTTTGATTTTGTTGCAACGCAGCCAGTTGAATAGACATGTAACGGGTTGGTACCGTCCCTTGGTCACCCCTTTATTTAAATTTTATAATTAAGGGCGCCACTGGAATTTTTATCACGGTTTCCAGAACCGGTCCAAGCAAGAGAGATATCACAGGGTCGAGAGAAATCATAAAATTTGACATAAATAATAACAATTAAATTTGACATTAATCATGAGTTTATTTTCTCAACTTTACATATTTAGATCCTAATTTTATACACACACACACTCGCATACTCAAAAGTTTCCTTATTCCTGACGGTACCCTCTTATGGAGCGTCTATACCGCAGTTCTATCATAGTCTCTTAATCCTGACGGTACCCTCATATGGAGCGTCTATACCGCAGTTTCTACTTAAGTCGCGCTGTCCACCGGACCCTCACGCTCTAAGACTCTAGATTTGACCTTGGGTGGTCGCCCGGACCCCTGCCCAAGGTTCAAACCGTCCTTAGCCCTTTCGCTGTCGCCCGGACCCTCACTACGGGACTAAGGAACCTGAAGTCGACTAGGACAGAGGAGGATACCATGACACTAGTCGACAACCTGTTAATCCTAACCTCCTCGACAGCCCGTGAACGAGGAGTATATAATGTAAATTTAATTTTTCCCCACACACACACACAATATAATAATTTCATTCAAACACACTCTTGACTCTAATTAACAATCATTTTAAAATCTAAAATACTTTTTACAACATAACTTCCTGGGAATCAATTTTCCCGGTCCCTAACTTGACTTCGATAAATAATTTTTATTAAATTTTGGTTGCTTAATTATTAATATCACAGCAGCTTTTATTCAACCAAAATGTTAGATTAATTAAAATTTACTCGAATTCAAACTGCCTGAATAATCGGCTTATGTCTATTTTGAATTCCAGTAAGAATTTGAGACTTAGTCGTCAGCTTGGCTAAATTTTTCCAAGGCTAAATTTTTTTGTTAGTTATTTTTTTGAAACTTATCATACTGGAATTTGACAATTTTATTTATCGAAGTTTTTGAACAATTTTATTTTCTTGATAATTTTACTTTTGTAATTTCTGTTTTATAAATTAATCTACTGCTTAACAATTTTAATTCTCTAATTTAAGACATTTATATTCATTATAATTTTATTTTAAAATTTTTGATAGTTTCCCAAAGTTAATTTTAATTATTAATTTTCATTTTAAACCTTCATTTATTTTAAATATTGATTTTATAAATTAATGTGAACCTAACTTGAATGAAATTTTTTGTGTCGTTTTATGTTTAACTTCTAAATTATACTAAATTTGATCGACAGAGTTTTGTACTGACGAATAACGCAATTTAATTCAAATTGTCGGTACTTAAATTTCTGATTTATTAATTTTAACTTAAATTTATTTGACCAATTTTATAGCAATATCAATTCTGAATTTAACCTCTTTTATTTTTAATTTAGAAATTGTTGACTTGCTGGATTTTCTATTTATTCAAATTTCATTTTAACTAATTTTAACTTCGACTTATAATTTAGATATTTTAATTGAATTCGGATAATTAATTAATTAATCAAGTAGGGTGATTGGAAGACGGAACCTGGCCTGTGCCTAGAATTTCCGGGGACGACGCAATAATTTACCAAGGTTAAACTTTATTTTGTACCTGAGAACTTTTGACGATTTCTTCTCTTAAGTTCGGCTCTCTTTGTCGTTCTCGTGGATTTGTATTAGAGGCAACTCTGTCAGCCAAAATCACGGTGTTCTCGGTACTCGGTTCACTTGCGTCGCAGCTCGGGATTTTCAACAA
Source organism: Cotesia vestalis (assembly GCA_000956155.1). Classification (NCBI taxonomy): domain Eukaryota; kingdom Metazoa; phylum Arthropoda; class Insecta; order Hymenoptera; family Braconidae; genus Cotesia; species Cotesia vestalis. The sequence continues at coordinate 27,093 of JZSA01004435.1, read as the reverse complement.
TAATTTATCTGGAAATTCAGGCTAGTTAGAATTGTTATTATTGGATAATTAGGCTGGCTAAATGCCTAGCAGTAATTATCAAATTTATAAGTTAAAATAATCGCTCTGAAGGTTCCACAGGAATCTCAGAGGAATATTAATATTTACCTGATACTTCCAAAATCTCGTGCTGGCGTCTCGGGCTCCGGCTTCACAATGTCGCTTTTCGGTGCGCCAACTTCACTTGCCCCTGGTGTGGAATTATCCTCACCCGCGGAACGCTTATTTTCTAGGCCCTTATGTTAATTTTTATTGTTACTGCGCGAGCATCCTAGACCACAGCGCCCTGCGATCCGTCGATAACTAACCGCGGCTAGGGTGAGGACCTTCAACGGATAATGAAGGAGCCCCGTGACAGACAAAACACCGTGTTACAGTACAAATGAAAAAATTACAGAGTTTATGAATGTGATATCAAACAACCGGCATGAGAAGTCAGTGAAAGGTTAAGTTCCAAATGATTATTATTTAATATCATAACGATTAAAGTTGTTTAATTGCAGAGATTGAACTGAATAATTTGATAATCATAAACTGATGTACTGAGCAGGTTTAGCAAGCCACCGCGTGTAGAGTATTTGTGGCGGTTGGCGTGCAGCCAGCGATCAACTTCGGAAGTCTGACTATCAGGGTGTGCGTCAGTCGCAGCACCTTTGATGATGTAGAGTGTGGAGTCATCAAGTGTCCTGGCACGAACACTGATATTTACGCAACAGTTACAAATTGAGAAATTTATATCGTGTAGATTAATTCCGATCCACTACATTTGATCCAAACAGATCTAAACATTTTTTTCTGAATCGTTAGAAAAATGAAGTTTCTCGATGAAAATTGTAAAGTTACTAGTTAATGTTACGTGCATGAGTGTGTATCCTAAGTTAACATTTTCTGCAAAATTTCTATGGTTGAAAGGTCGTTTGGTTGAAATTTTTAATTTTCAAAAATCAAGTTCTCATCAGATTTCCACGTTTTTAAGTACTAGAAAGCTATTCTCTGAAAAAAGTTTTGAACTTCCCGCTGAGAAAAGTTTCAAAAGTTGGAAAGTTATTGGTCCTACCCCATTTTTCGAAAATCGAGTTTTCAACGTACGTTGACGTTTTGAGGTCCTAGGTAGCTTCCCCGGATGTTTCCGCGATAATGTCTGCAAGTCTGTATGTGTGTATGTGGATATATGTAAACCTCTCATAACCTTCGAACAGCTCGACCAATTTCATCGCAGCTGATGCCATTCGAAGGAGTTTGACCAAACTTAGGTTGTGAAAAAAATTTTCAACAGCTTCATCCATCAATTCCAAGAACTAATCAGCTTTTAACCTTAAACACGTCAATCGCTGCCAGTCGGGTCAAAATCAGTTGCTTTGTTCGTGAATAATTGTTGTCGAAAAGAAACCGAAAAAAGTGTTTTTTCAGAATAACTTCAACATTTCTAATTCGATCAATTTAAACTTAAAAATTATTCATGAGGCTTTGTTTCGGAGAAGGTGACTTCAGTAGACCCTAGACAGAACAGAAAAAGACTCAGTTATTGGTTTTACCCCGTTTTTCGAAAATCGAGTTTTCAACGGATGATGCCGTTTTAAGCTCCTAGGAAACTTCCTCGCATTTTTCCACGATGATGTCCGTACGTTTGTATGTATGTATGTGTGTGTGTGTGTGTGTGTGTGTGTGTGTTTTTCTTATAGAGGAGGTAAAATACATTCACGTATGCCAGGTGTGACGTTCCAGCTAATTTTAGAATTATTAAAAATTAACAATTAAATTTAACATTTTTTTTAATATTATTGCTGCTATGTAATACATAGTCGGCAAGGTTCCAGGAATTTTTTAAACTCGTGAGATCAGGCTTCTCTGGCTAGGGTAACCCGAGATGCAACGTTCGCACTTTTAATTACTGTAATTTTATTGTACTGGATCAGAAGAATCAGTGCGGGCAGTCATCCGACAATCATCTTAGGCCCCGGACGTATGTCCGGAGACTGACTGACTCTTTTAAATTAAAATATTTTAATATTCCACCTATTAATATAATTAATTTCATGTTATTCAAACAAAACCTTATTCAAAATCCTTTTAAAATAAGAGAGAGTTCAGCAATAGGCCCACCTGAGGTCGATCGATCATCTAATGAGGCCAGCCTGGAGTTTTACAATTATAAAATTACATAAAAAACATTTAACTGGAAAAACCCCAAAAATCCAGAACGTAACACCAGGACTAGGTGTTGGTGTCAGAAATAAGTGTTCACCTGGGTGTCTCGGGCTCAGAAATCAATATTATTTTGCAACAATACCGACTAAACATCCTTCTCTCTCCTTTCCCTATAGATGTTACAGGGAAGACTGGATCAGAACCGCGTTAGCATTACTTTGATCCAGCCCATGTTACGTCTCACGGTGCCTGCTTCTGGTTTCTACTGGTTATTGATCCCATTCTGCGGTTTTTTCTTTTAGAAGGCGCGTATGCTGCGACAGCTAACCAGATTTCTTCTTTTTTGATCATGCAGGTTACCAAGCTCTCAGGGGAGAATGTGGTGCCAGTTGTTTCTTCGGTGCTGCTTTTGTAGTCCTTCTACCGATCACACTCGAAGAACGTGTGTTCGGTGTCGTCAATTTGTCGAGGCAGTATTTGCACGTTGGCGTACTGTGCAAACCCATCTTGAAAAGATAGGCATTAAACTGCCCATGTCCCGTTGATAGCTGGGTCACGAAGAAGTCCGTGTCCCCGTGCTTCCGAGAAAGCCAGACGTCTATGTTTGGGATCAGGCGCGCCGTCCATCTGTCCGTCCCTCCTGATGTCCATCGGTCCTGCCACTCTTGCTGCGTTTCAGCCTTCATCCTCGTTCTTGCGTCTTTCATAATTTCGTCACTGTTTTTAGCGTCATTGAATCTTGCTCCCTCAAACACTAGTAGTTCAATGGGCGTGGCTCCCACAATGACCAATATAGCCGCCTCGGAAACCGTCCTGTTGACGCAGGCAACCCTGAGAGCACCTCGCCGCTGCACTGCTGCTATTTTTCGCCAGTAGGTATTTTGCTTCAATATGTCTGCCCATATTTCTGCTCCATAAAGCAGTACCGAGTGGACTGCTTCTAGAAGAACTCTTCTCTTTTTTGTTCTTGGTCACATAGTGTTCGTCATGATTCTTGCTAGGCTAGATACCTTCTTGCTGGTTTTCTTGCATGCATTGTCGAGGTGTTCGCGGAAAGATAGTTTCTCGTCTATTATTACCCCTAGATAGCGCAGAGGCCTTGTTGAAGTCAGTGCTGTTCCTTTTATGTCCACAGCGAATAGTTATGGGAACTATTTTTGACGTATTCAAACAACCATCTCGGTTTTCTGTATGGCGAGTTTCAGTTAGTGTTTATCAAGCCAGGTCTCGACGGCGTCAATGGTTTCTCGAACCAGTATTTCGGCTTCTTCTACGCTTTCTACTATTATCGTGGCCGCAACGTCATCTGCAAAGCCCGTTATCTCTACTTGCTTTGGTAACGACATTTCAAGAAGCTCGTCGTAGTCCATGTTCCATAGATCGGGTCTCATTATTGAGCCTTGCGGCACGCCAGCCGTTATGGCGTATTCTAGTGGGCCTTCACTAGTTTCCACTAATAGCTTTCTTTCGTCAAAGTATGTAGTTGTCGACTTGTACCAGATTTTCTGGCTTCTATATTGGCCAGTTTCTGTCGGAACACACTAATCCCTTCATTCGGCGAAAAATAGACGCTCATGAAGTAGGTTGCGGGGGTTTGAATTTAGACGAAACCTGCTCCACTTCCACTGTTATTGGCGGTATCATTCTTTGTGTTTTGTAACGTTACATTTTGATGTAGCGTTCCAGTAGTTGTATACTTGAGTAATATTGTGAGTTTATGTTGTGTGAGTACGATAATGTGTAGTATTGAGGATTATCGTGAGTGTGTGTAAGTAAATTAGTGTCTCGAGGATGTCGAGCTGCACTGCGGGAAAGTGACCGATGTAATGTGTCTCCCGGTCAGTTACCGACGACTGAACTTAAGTTCAGCCTCTTGGAGCGAGGTGATTACTGTAGAGGAGCGACTGGAATGTCGTCGCCCCGAAGTACGGGAGTTTTGACAGTCTCATGCGGTAGGTTGCGGTTGACAGGCCTCGATTGCTGGGTGCTCGAGGGTAGTCGCGAGTTCTGTCTGAGCTCCCAGGGGAGCAGAGTCACTGGTAGGTCTGAGACTCTAGTTGTGTGAATGAAGAAGTGAATGTGGGGGATATGTGTGTCTGAAAGTATCGTGCAGGTGAGTTGAGCGCATGTAGCAGGTGGTATAAATGTAGTAGGGGTACGGTGAGAGGCAGTCTGGCTTGAGTCGTGGATGAGTTAGGATTGTTTTGTAGAGCAGTCTGGCTTGAGTGGCGAAAGAGTAAGGATCGTGTGTGGAAGTCCGGTTTAGGACCGGATTAATTATTAAGGGAGTCTTGTGGAAGTCCTCATGGAGGACGGACGTACCGTCGCTGCGAGGCAGCGTTAAATGTGTATCGATAAAAGGAGTCGATTGCGAGCTCTCGTTGAGTGAGCATCGCTTGAGAGTCAAGTGAGTCTCTCGTACCGAAGCTGGCGTGCCTCACGCATGCTGTTACCGTAGACCTATGGCCCAGGCCATAGTCTTTGTTTCGTGTCGTTTAGGACTGCTTCCGCGATATTTTATATATCGAATTAAATTTATTTTCCGATTATTAAGATTGAGTATTAGTTTGGGGTACCGATTTGTGTACTAGTTATCGTTTAGTCCCGTTTTGTGTGAATATTAATTCCTCTGAGAGACCGAATCACGACCCTCTCTCCATAACCAGCATAACTGAGCAACACCGAGGTATTCCGTTACCGTCAAGGCCTATCTTGGTTTTCTAGGAACATAAAATTTAAGTTTATCGTATCCCGGTTGCCGATACCGGTAAAACAAAAGTCGGCTGGCGCCTGTCGGGGTTCCTGGAGGATCGAGAGATGGCTGAGATGGACGAAGTGTAACGTAGAAAATTATAGTTTGTTTGAGATCTACCGATTGGGATTGGGAAATTAATAATAAAATTAAAAATTTACGTTACAGTTTACAATCCAAATCGCTGCCGTGCCAGTTTCGTCGGTGAACCATGTTCTATCGGAGAGGTTTAGAAGTTGCTCATAGATGAAGCAAACATTGATCTTCTCTTCAAAGACCCGTTGGCGTAGTAAGTTCTGTGCCAACGCACACCTAATTAGGTTTCCTTGTAGTATGGGCGTCATTTCTGTCCTCTGGTTGCTTCGGCAAGGGCGGTGCGGAATACCTTACAAGCCCTGGAGCCAAACTACGACATAAGCCATCTTGAGCTTCTTTGTCCGGTGTACAGAGGAAGCATTCTGGCTTCTCCGTGCAGTTTACGGACTTGTGGCTTCCGCCATATTTATAGCAACACTTGATTCTGTCTGGTCCCGTACAGTTTCTTGTTTGGTGCGCAAAACCAAGGTATGATTGCGCTAGCCTCGTCTACCTCGCAGAAGGCTGCCCGTCTGCTTCGCGGTGTAGGTTCTGTCAAATTCACCTGTTTTATCTCCAGGCTGTCGGTGAAGTTCCGTTTGAGTGCTTCACGGACGTCGCTCTCGGTAGAGACTCTATCCAAGCTAAGGATCTCGATTGTTGTTTTTGGTATGAACATTCTGACCGTACCGATGTTAGCGGTTGCTGTTTTTATTGCAGCCATAAAAGCAGCAGTGTTTTCATTCTTCCGACCTATTTCTAGAATAACGCCCCCTCGCTTCGATTGTTTGATAGACTTTATGTCTCCTCCAGTCTTTATTGGGTTAATCTTGGCCTTGATTTCCTTGAGGAAATCGGCGTACGTTCGCCCTTCAGCTGGTGGAATGACTACTCGCCTTTATTAATCCCCCAATATTTTTCATAACAAAAATTTCTCAGCTATAATTTCCCACCGCTAAAATTTCTCATACCAATAATTTCTTATCCCTAAAATTTCTCATATGAATAATTTTTCATCCCTCAAATTTCTTATATCAATATTTTCTTAAACACTATAAATTTAACCAACACAAACACCGGTAATCATGTTAAGCTCATTTAACATGAGATAAATTACGACATAATGAATTTTGTCCTTGAGAAATTTTACTAGATTGTAACGGACTGTTACGGTCCCTGTATTATCAATGCGAGGTTTCTGTCCCGCGCCAGTTAGTTTATTGTCTTATCCCAAGGGGCTGTGCTCCGAAGTACTCGCGTCTCTAGTTATATGTAGTAAGTAAGTCTCCAAGGTGGAAGTGCAGGCACGAAGTTGACTGTAAATTGCTTTACAGCACTTATGAATTTGTTTAGGCGTCCTCTGAAATCGACATCTTCGTCTATCGTGAACGACGCAATATCCGTAAGTAATTCTTTCTTCCGCACTGGACCTTTTGAGGCTTGAATCGACTGGAGCTTCTCCCAGACTTCCTTCGATGTGGTGCAATTTGAAATGCTTCTAAGCTCAGCTTCGCCCACTGACAGGATAATTTCAGCCAAAACTTTTTCGTCGTTTTCCTTCCACTTGTTCAGCGCGGTCGTTGCCGAACGGTCACCAGATCCAGTATCTGGTGCCAGGATGTTACCGCTAACGCAGCCCCACTTAACGTGTTTTAACAACACGGCCTTCATACGAATTCGCCTTACCTCATAGCTCGAGCTATTTAGCAACTCGATCTTCGATGATCTTTCGGCGTTTATTTTTGGGGTTAGGTTTTACCACGCGGTCGAAAATTATTTTTCACTTTCAGCTTTTACTCACTTAACTCTTTCTTTTATTTTATAATACTAAATTTTTATCTACTCGTATACTGGGCTCATAACCTGTGGGAGATAGGCAGGATTCGGCGATATAATTAAAGAAAAGAGTTATATAAATTATATTCAGCGTTTATTGAAATAATAAATATATATAAAAGTATTACACAAGGTGCATATTGCAACAACTTGTGACGAATGAACGAATATATATAGAGAGAATACGAAACATACATGCGTGTGCATCGGCGCAAAAAGCGTGCGCGATGGATCGACGACTATCATAGTATGAGTAGTATACGTATGAGTATTACTATCTCCAACAATATTTAACAAAAAAAATTTGAAAAAGGATTGGCCCTGAAGGCCATTTCTGCAACTTCCCGTTGGATTTGGATCCTGATTTCTTCTAGCCTTCTTATAGATATCGTTACGTTCTTTGCACTTTGCTTTTAGTTCTTTTGTAAGCCAGAGATTACTATGACGAACTATCGTTTTTGTAATTTCAGGTGCAAACAAATCCAAGGAAGATAAGACATTCGATTTGAAGATAGTCAGTTATTCATTTGGATCTGAATTTTCCAAAACAGCATCGTCAACTTTTAAAGAGTTCATTAAAGTACTTGAAAGGGCTTGATGGTCACAATTTCTCAAATTTCTATAGGTAATCTTCTTCGGTGCTGATTTTGAACAATCTAATTTATAATTGCAAAACAAATAATCATGACTATCAATGAATGGAGAATCAGATTTAGCGAAGGAACCTAATTTACTATCACTGTCTATCAAGATGACATCGAATCAAGAATCATGATTATTTTTATGAAAAGTAGCTCCGTAAGGTACGCAGAACAGTGACGATTCGAGAATAAAATCTTTCGGGTGTTTTGTAGTGAAACTATCATCCAATAAATTGCAATTTAAATCACCAACTATAATGATATTCTTAAAATTTGGAGCAAGTCTTGAATAATTGTCAAAGAATTCGTTGAGAAATAGTCTAAACAAGGCTATTTATATTTAAACTAAGTACATTGAATGATGAGGAAATATTTCCAGTTGAGCTGTTTGTTGAATCAATGAAACGTTAATCAAGCTTAGCAAGATAAGAAACACAATTTATTTTAAATATTTCAGAGTCATCACCTCTCATCACCAAAATCTGTCCACCTGTCACCCAAACATACTTGAACTTCTTTGATTTAGCCTTCTCTTTAGTTTGTAAAAGCAGTTTATATATCTCTGACAGTAAAAACTCATTGACGTATAAAGCACCTTTGAAGTTTTGATCAACACAATCCGGAAACACAGTTTTAGTCAAAAGATTTTTTGACTTGCGTTTCGTACATATAATAAAGTCACGCACTCGAGAAGACTTCTAATCAACAAGATAAGAATGATAGCTAGTCTTATCTTTACGATACCATTTATTACTACCGGTGGTAGATTCATGTCCTCTCTTTGTTTTAATTTGCTGTTTGAATCCAGGATCATAGCTTGGGTCTTAAATATGTTATAATGGGGTAAATTACCCTGTATCGATAAGTCATCGGAAATCGATTGTAGTTCGACGCAGCACTAGCGCGTCTCGGTCTTCGGGACCTTTAGTAGCAAGTAAGAGGGGGTAGTTTTGGTAAGTACACGTGAGCCGGTGAATGTATCGGGCCAACCAGTGCAGTAATAGTGAAAACTAACAGGTAATTATCTATTTGTTATGTTCATACCGGAACCTAGCGATTTATTCAATTTGTTCTAATATTATATTTAATAACAATACAAATGCGTACTGAACTAACAGGTTTGAACTGAATAAATTATCACTAGACAATTGGACGGATCCTCGAAGTTTATTTTGCTAGGACGAGCAAGCTGAACAACCTCCTGAATTTTTAATCACGGACAGCGGGTTAGATCATTGCAATTTTCATGAAGGTACCGAATTATACTCCGAGAGCAGAAAGTAGGCCGTGGTCTACTTAATACTTGGTCTACTCATTCCTCTTCTACATTTTATTTATTTAATTAATAATTTATTAATATTCGTTAGTTTAGACTGAGTAATTTTCATGGGGATTTATATTCGAGAGTCATTCAGTCGAACGTGAGGTGTAAAGTCAGTTTAATATTCGTAGTAAGAATTTTTTATCTAACACAAATTAATATTAATTAATTTATTTAAGATCTGAAACTGTTTTATCAAGTTTTGTGATCAATTAATTTAGGTAAAACTAATAATTAATTTTTAGACTTGGAAAAACCAAAAAGTGTCCTCTCACGAATTCCTTGGGCAAGTGTCGGCAGTTATTTTACGTCGTAGATAATCCGAGTATCCAAGGCCATAACAAACGGACTAGCGAATATTCTAGCGTCCATTTTAGGAACGCTAACTCGTGTCAATTTTTGATGTTTGTAATAATTTAACATTTTGATGATTTTATATTAATTATTGCATTGCGAATTTACATTATTATTACAACGCGTTATATTTTAGTTATTGATTTAATCAACTGGGAATTATTCATGATAATCAAATTAAGTTAATGACTTAGAATTTAATGCTTAAAAATGTTTTATTGAGATTGAAATAATTCTGCGTAGTTAATTTATTGAGTCGAACTTACGTTCAGGAATTTATTAGTTAAATTAATTCGTTAAAATCATTAAGAATTATATATTAATTAATTACCAGCCTGGAACATCAAGTTCATGAATTCACTAGTTAATTTATGTTGTGAAGTTATTAAGAATTTAATTATGATTAATTAATTAGCATCGTTAAATGATAAATTCGGAAAAATATATGGAATTAAATTTATTTTGTTCGAATTATTATAGAATTAGTTTATTAAATGGGAAATTGTAGAGCAATCAAGAAAACTGATGACTGAATATCTTACTTGGAAGTTTTACAGTTAAAATTAATCTGTTGGAACTTGTTTTAAATTATAAAATAAAAGTAAAAGTCAATTAGTCATGTGTGGGTTATGTGTGTAAAGATTGGAACGGGTTATGTGTGATAGAGAGTGTTAATAGTGTTAAGTATTGGTAGTCCGCTGGACTTAAAATCAATTTACAAATGTGAAGAAAGTTGTAGTTTTTTTAGTTTTTGGTAGTCCGGTAGACTTGTAATTTTAAGTCTAGTTTTATCCAGGTGTAAAAGACCGTTTGTTAGAAAAAGCCCAACTAGTTTTAGTCAGGTGTGGGAGAGCGTTAGTTAGGAAGGGCCCAACGAGTTTTATTTAGGTATTGGGAGACCGTTAGTTAAAATATCCCAGCTAGTCATCGCATCATCGTCGGAAGGTATCACTGTGAATATCGCGGTCTCGCATTTAATAGCTCTCCGCATTTTTTAGATAATAAGTTGATTATAGTGTGAATGTGTGGGTGATTTACTTTGTTATTGTTAGTAAGTGTTGATCAATTTGTAAATTAATTATTTATTATTCAACAGGACCTTCCTCCACTCTCTCTATTCCTAGAAGATAAGCTTTCTGCTCTGGATCGGTTCCAGGACCCGTGAAAATAAACCTGGTGGCGCCATAATTGATTATTTTGATTAGTTTCTGGTTATTTATTAATTAATTATGGGGCCAATTGAACAGTTAACAAACCTGTTACAATGTTTATCTCTAACCCATGCTCTCTTACTCAGTTCGCAACTGATTGTGCATCGATATTAACTTGCCAGACAGCTTCGTTCAACTGATACAAAAAGAAGAGAAAGAATATGTATTTATCATCAGCGAACAATCTGTGTCTGCAGTATATTAGCTGATGAGCAACAGAATTCATTACTGTTAAAAATAGGATAGGACTCAAAACAGAACCTTAAGGAACATCAGATGACGTTTTCAGAAGTTAAATTGGAGTCCCAAGATCATTCAATAATGACTGCGATCGATCTGATCTGATAAATAGGAGAAAAACCAGACAATCATTTCTGTTGAGAACTCACGTTTGAATAACGCAATAAGAATGTCTTTGAGATCAAAGTAATCAAAAGCTTTGCTCAAATCAAATAGAACTATTATAGTTAATTTACTCTTGTCCCTAGCTTCCCTAATATCATCAGTGAGTCTTAATAATGTTTGTGTATTATGATGTTTCCTGAATCCAGACTGAAAGGGATGAAACACCTCTTTATCCTCCAAATATGATGTTACTTGATTAGCAATAATTCTTTCAAAAACTTGTTTTTATTACGCTCCTGACACTTAATTTTTAACTCTTTCGTAAACGAAGGATTATTCACCCGCGTAACATTTTTTGTAAGTGAAGGTGCAAAAAAGTCCAAAAAAACCAGAACCCCAATTTTAAAAATATTTAATAATTTTTTAGGATTTAAATTTTCAAGAACAGAGCTATCAATTTTTAAAGCGTTCATAAGCGAAATTAATAAGGCCAGATGATCACAGTTTTTAAAGTTTCTGTCGGTTCATCATTTTGGTGGTGGTCTTAAGTTATCCAGTTTATATTGGCAGACTAAGTAATCATAACCATCAATAAATGGAGACGCAGATTTCGTAAACGAGAAAAACTTAATTTTATTATCCAGTAAAATGACATCCAACCAAGAATCACAGTTGTTTTTGTGAAAAGTAGCAACATAGGGTACATGATATAATGACGATTTAATTATGAAATTCTTTAGATTGTAACGGAGTGATCGTTACCCGTTAAGAGCTCTTTTATCCGCACTCGTTTAATTATCGACGGATCACAGAGCGCTGTGATTTTAAGCCTTCGTAGGCATAATTTTAGACTCGTAAGTGAGTCCCCAAGTCGGAGGTGTCGGTGTAGTGAGAGTGGGGAGAGCAGAGGAAGAAAGAAACGCACCAAAAAATTTTGGGAAAATTATTGTGACTGAACGGTCGAACCAAACGCATCGCGAAAAGTTCTAATCAGGTAATTATTTTTTATTCGCTCGCTCTAAGTGGAACGAAGCGATGAAACTAGACAAATTTAATGGTTGCTAGGCCAATATGTCAGCTCGCTTAAGTTTGATTTATCTCGTAACAAATTCTAATGCCAACTTGCTGTTACAGGAAAGTAAAATCTGAAGAGAACGGGACGCGACGTGGTGACCTGGGACTTTGCCGCCAATTTGAGAACCTCACCAAGGAGATAATTGTACGCAGAAATTTCATCGAGGAGTTGCAGCGATGAGGAATTGCTGATAAAAATTAAGAAAAGGAAAATAAACTCTAGGTACAATTATCATGTCTGATTAATTTCTCGGGTTCGCGGCGTCAGCCAGCCCTTATGTCGGCTAAAGGTAATCGCCATTTCGCGTTCGGTCACAATCGCTAGTTTTACAAATTACAATTCAATTTAGAATTAAGATTAGAAAATTATAAAACAATTAATTAATAATACCAGGACCTATTCAGGGTTATTAATTGATTTGTTTAGGAAAATGATTCGTTCTAGTCAGGCTACTTATACTACACATAGGCTTATCTGGTTTAATAATACTAGAAACATATTTCGAGTTATTAATTTCAGATTCTCATGTCGTGTGTAAAATAATAATTAACAGTAATCGTGTAATTAATGATTCGGCTTGAGCCAGGAAAATTGAAATCGAGTAAACCAAAATTAAAATTACTTAAGACAAAATTTAATCATCACTAAAATTAATTCATTAAAATATCTCTGTAATAAGTTTAGTAAAATCAGCAGAATTAAAATTAAATTAAAATCAGGAAATAGTTCAATAACTATTTGGGAATAAAATTTGAATTGCGTAAAATAAACAATAGTAAAAATTGGAATCAGATAATAATTGTTAAAATGCTTGTTTAAATTAATTAGTAAAAAGTAAAGAATAAAACATTTGTAAAATTTCGTTCAAAAAAAATCGTCAAAAGCTGTACAACAGAGACGCAAGACCGAGAGAGAGAGAGTCGGCGATCTTCCAGCGTTCAAACTCTGACTAGAGGACACTTAAGGTCGAAACTAAAGTATTAGTTCAATTATAAAATAAAATGAAATCTCTCGGCTTACAGAGAAATAAAAGTTTGTCATAATTTTACATTTACAAGGGAAATAATTATAGTAAAATTTTACGGTTCAAAATGGATTAAATAAAATAGCTTGAATTAAATGAAAACAATTTACACAATAATTAAGGTTACTCAAGCATCGAAATTAAATTAACTTCGACTAAAAAGAAATGGATTTATTTATTTAATGAATTCTCGGATTTGAAAAAATAGGATTAATTAAAGATACAAAGAACTCTTGTATAAAATAATTATTGTTGTAATATTAAAAACAGGGCAGTAATTTAGTAATTAGGAAAATGATAATTAGGAAATAAGAAATAGTAATTAAGAAATAAGAATGGAATTATTTTATCAATAGGAAATAATTTGTTGTACTATTGTTATTATTGGAGTTTATAAATAGTGTGGTTGTGTGTGCGTAAAGAGTCTGCCTCGGTTTCATGGTATATACTCCTCTGGCTTCGGGGTAGACCACTTAGAGTAGCGTGAGGGTCTAGTGGACAGCGAGCACTACAGCGACGTGAGGGTCAGCTAGACAGCACGGAATATAAACGTATGCGAGTTGCGTGTGAATGAGTTTATCCTGCAAGTTTTTATATATTGTTATATCGGCCTTTATTTCAATTGTAAAAAGGAATGTGTAACAATTTTATCTGCTAAGATTAGCCCCTAATCAATTTATAAATGAACTAACAAATTTAACAATAAACTACAATAATGATTAGGGTTTTTTTTTTGTTGTTTTTTTTTGTTACGACTAAGCCTATTTACTTAGTAACTTAATATTTCGACAAATGTTTTTCTTAAAATTGTGATTCTTCTTTCTCGGTTCCTTCCTGATAAAGTTAATCTTGGACCCTCGTATAGTTTGAGATGATTGGCCATACAAGAATAATCCTTGATAACTTTTCAAAACGGGTAGTTCCTTGGTTGGTTGATACACTTCTCCTTCCGCCTAGTCATATCTTGATCCGCTTCGGTTGCCTCCACGATGACTCCATTCCAGGTGCCATATGGATCGCTGTGTGATACTCCTGTGCATTTAGCATCCTTTTTGTTTTTCCTGCTAAAATTATGGTCCGAAAATCCATGCTATTCTTTGTTACTCCTTCTATAAATCGTGAATCGCCCATCCTTGAACTCCCGTCTTCTTGTAAAAAATTTCGTCTATAATCAAGTTCATATATATGTTCTTGACTTCCGTTTGTTACCGCGAAAGTGTGATACCGATATCCACTATATTTTATCATTCGATTTACTTCTACTCTTAACTCCCGCATTTCTGTATTTCCGAATTCCGCTAGCTGCAGCAATAGTAGAGTTACGCTTCCTCTCTCGGGTTCTTGAGGTAGATGTTGCACTCTCTTATTGTAATTGTTTACATCATTGTCACATTCATTGAAATCCCTCCGCAATCATATTCTATTAATGCCTGTGTTGTTTGGACGATCTACAGCATCACTAATAACAATCTTTTTATCGTTTTATTCATTCTGGAAAAATTTTATGGCATTAATTAACAAAAAAAAATTTTTTTTTGTATTTCCTTCTGGATCGACAGGATTTCTTTGATGTGTATATTTTGAATAATACCATTAGGCATGAAACGACAATTGCCAGTTACTTAACTAATTTATTCCTTAAAAAAAATTACTAATTATGAAAAAAAATTTCTTTGAATCTATTTTATCATTATTGTAATCTAAATGTATTTATTCTTAAATCTTAATCATCATCATTTTCTTTCAACGACTGAGTACATTTCCCTCCGTACTTTTATTCCCATGAAATATGAGAATATAACGAGATAATTATTTCCTTAGCGTCTGTATTACTCCTCCAGACGTGCTGACAATGTTTTTCAAATACTTTATCTATGCTGGACCCCGTGGTCTTACTTGCATCTACTTGATTAGAATACTTATTTCATTTCGAGTGATCACATCTTTGTTGTAACGTTGCGGAAGGCTGGAAGGCCTCACCCCGAATATTTATCGAAGTTTCCTCCGGTTGGATAGCTCGCCGGAACCAGAGTTCGTTTGGAGGATCACACAACTACAGCTAACTTTACTTATTTTAATCTTAACTATATTAAAGTCATGCTTCTATTACTATAGGAATTGGGTTTACTCATTAATCAAAATAATTCAAATAAAATAAGATGTTATTTTATTAAACATTAGTAATTAAAGATAAAAGTAAAAAATGGGTTATCTCGCGACTTAGACACACCTTACAAATTGAGATACCATAGTAATAATAATAGTAATCCAATAATAATAAATAATATGTACAAGCAATATATATAAAACCTTTATACACGTGTTTAATGAGAGACGAGCCGCGACCTCTATACTTGGGACCCGCGACGCGTTCCACGATAAGCTAACCCCTACTCGATTCTAACGGACTTGTACCCTTCCCTCTACCTACAGAGTTAGGCCCTGTAGCCAAAAGAGTCACGGGAGACGTAGGAAATGCCCACGACCTCTCCGTACCCACCTGAGTACTCCGATCGGGAAAACCAATCCAGGAAATACCCCGCCTAGGTTCTGGGTAAAAGACGCGACAATGAAGATACGCCTGGCAATACCTTGACGTGATCTCCAGCTACAACACGATAAGGAGGTACTACCTCGGTGAGCGTGATACCACCCTCCTCGGTAACCTCGTCTACTGGGGTGTATATTCGATCGTAGGGAATACCCACGACCGGAATATACACGGACGTTCGGCGGTCAAAAAGAGTGAAGGAATACTGGAGCACAATACCTGTTTCCGTCGATTCACGACACTCTGCCACTGCTAAGCGAGAAACACCACACTCCACAGCTCAAGTTAGAATGACCAAACCGGCCGAAAAAATCGCTCTTAAGTACTTGGTGAGCCGCTCTGTCTCGGGACAGCGCGAGCTAAATTGCGACGCCTAGCGGCAGGCAGTGAACTACCTCTCGCTCTCTTTCTGACAGCGGCGCGCGCACGCCAGCTCCAATCCCCACTCTTCTCGATTCTTCTTCTTCCCTTTCGTTCAGCGCGCTCGTCTCTCCGGTCGCTCACCTGGCTCGTCTCTTTATTCTTCTCTCTCTTTTATTAAAATGGATAAAATTTATATTTTTTTTTTTTAATATTTAATATAACATTTGGAATAATAAATAAATTCTTATTATCAAATACTCGAAAATTACGTGCTCGTCACATTGTAAGTGACAATTTAATAAGTTAGTGAAGGAAGAAAAGAAGTGAAAAAAATTCATTTTTTTGTATATCTCTAAAGAAATATTATTTAATATGTCAAATTATATTTCTACTTCTTACTTTCTCCGATGTTTACGCAGCGAGAACATGCCTAACGGGGTAAGTTATTATAAAACTGGTACTTCTTAATTTGAACACTTTATCGTAACTAACTTTGCGTTTTTCTATTTTTTTTTTCAGAAAATTTTGCGAATGTGTACCATTTTATAGACACTGATTGCTGATGACCCGAACCCTGAGAAAGGGGTTGCGCTCCTGGTGGAGTTTCGTCACATTTCGGGGCTTCCCATGCCCATCGTTCTCAAGGGTATGGTTCACGAGTATAATTGGTAAATGGTAAGTACAAGTGCTGCCGCGTGGTGTTCATAATTTAAACTAGCGAAAGCGGGTCAGCTGTCATAAGTGTATTGTTAATTTGGATGGTATTGTGAACTCTAATTAGCAATTTTTTTAATTTTTTCAAATTGTTGGTTGAAAATCAAAGTAAAATTAAAATGGAAGATACTGTTGATAATTCGGGTGTACGTTTTTCCCCGAAAGTAAATAAAAGAAAAGCTTATTGTTGTGTTTATGGGTGTAAGAGTAAAGCTTGTAGGGATCCAGATGTTCGATTTCATTTTTTTCCAAAAAAAAATAATTTCGTGAAAATTACTAATGCTTTTGGTGAAGAAGAAAAAGTTGAATGCAGAAAAATGTGGCAAATCATTTTGAAAATTGGAAAAACTGTTACAGATCACATGCAAGTTTGTTCTTTACATTTCAAAAAATCAGATTATTTTTTACCAGGTAATTATAGTTGTTTTTCAAAACGTTCTTAATTATTTCATATTATAAAAATAAACTAAAATTATAAATTTGTTATTTAGATCTAGGTTCCAAAGGTAAAAGACGGTTAAAACAAAATGCAGTTCCTTCGTGTAATTTACCCTGCACAGACAAAATACGACGATTAATCAACAATAAAAACAATGACAGAGAGGCAAGAAAATTACGGAGAGATGAACGTAGGAATGAATTATTTCCAACAGATCTATCTAATCATCAAAACCTAGATGTATCAGAGGACTTACATACTAATAATTTGACAAATGAACCAGATGATCAAGATGCAAACAGCTTTATAAATTCAGTTGAAGCTACATCCCTGTTAAAAGAAAGTAACGAAATTTCGGCTACAAAACGTTTAGTTGATATTGGTGTTCAGGTCAAAAGCGGTGATTTAATTACAAATTTTTGTGATATTATAAAGACTGAAATGGAGCTTAATACACTAACGGGGATTATTAATTTTGATGTTTTAAATGTTATTACCGACGTTGTTAAGGATGGTTTTCCAAAATACAGATTTGAAATGATGCAGCCCCGAAGTAAAATTATTATGACATTTATTAAGTTGAAGCATAATCTATCATATGCAATTTTAACTGTTTTGTTTAAATGTTCTTCAGTATCACATTGTCGAAAAGTAATTCTCAAAACAATCGATATGCTCTATGTCTGTTTAAGAGAAGGCATTCCGTTTCCAGATAAAGACGAAATTTCTAGAAACTTTCCGGCATGCTTCGATGATTTTAGAAATGTGAGAATTGTTCTAGACTGTACTGAAATATTTATTCAAAGACCAAAATCGTTATGCTGTCAGCAATCAACTTATTCTCGATACAAAAGCACCTACACTATAAAATTTATGACTGGAGTAACTCCTGGAGGAATATTATCATTTATTAGTCCAATGTATGGGGGAAGAGTTTCAGATGATGCAATATTTGAGCAATCCAAAATTTTAGATCATTTAGAAAAAGGTGAAGCAGTGATGGTTGATAAAGGCTTTCGAATTGATAAATTATGCAAGGAAAAAGATATTCAGCTCATAAGGCCTCCATTCAAAAAAGAGCAGCTCCAATTTTCTAGAGAAGAATCACGATTAAATGCCAAAATAGCGAGAGCTCGTGTGCACGTGGAACGTTCTAATCAACGACTCAAAGTCTTTAAAGTTTTGGGCTCGCGAATGCCAATTGGCTTAGTAAAAAAGGGTAAAGAAATTTTAACAATTATTGGCGCAGTTGTCAATTTAAGCTCTCCAATTTTAAAGGATGATAAATTTTTATCAGAAAATTAATATTTCCATCAAAAATTTAAATGATAACATGTAATATTTAATTAAAACTACGTAATTTAGAGTGTTAATAAATAAATCAAAATACAATTCAATATGTTGTAGATATTTATTTAAATGTAAACATATTTTCAAAGATTAGTTATTCACAAATAATTAATTTTTAATTCTGTTCATGTTGATCTGTGCATGCATAATGTAACATGTCATTAAAATATATTAATTTCAAAGATCTAAATAAATCATTAACAAATTGTTCATCGAAATCAACAGTTATAACCTTTATGCTTTCATCATACGAAGAAAATATGATAAAGTCAGTCTTTTTAACATTCATAACACCCATTCCGAACTGAATTTGGCCATAATATTTATGATTTTTTTTTAAAACTAAATTATTTTTATTTTTAGGACTTGTTTGGATGTAATTGAGTTTAGGAATAACTTTATTTATAGGCAAAGATCTACCATCGTATGGACATTTAATCTCTATCAATTTAGCTGGTGTATCATCATCAAAAATAATACCGTCAGGAGAATAACCTAACCAAGGATTGTCTTTGGAGACTATTAGTCCGCATTGAATTACATCCGTAGATGGATTTAATTCTTGATAGGTTTTTCGAGCAACTGGTTCAAATTTTAGACCATGTTTTATTGCTGTAGTAGTAAAGTTCGTGGAATGGAAATATTTTATAGACTTATTTTCCCAATTGGGTTTTGAATTTTTACGATAAGTGTATAGCTCGTAACACCGAGAGCCAGTTATTCGAAATTTACGTTCTTTTTGCCAGTTACTGTAAAATTTTTGAGTTTCTAAACAAATATTGCAAGGATTCCCGATTAATTGCTCAAAAAGTTTCTCGCAACATTCTCTTAATGGATGGGTGACCGCTTGTGTTATAGCTGTAAAATTATGTCTAGCGATTTTTTTGCATTTTAATTGGTTGCAGAGAATTGCGTAGGAACATATTAAATACTCTATCCATAAATTTAACCCAATAATTAATTAGATGTAATAAATATATAATTAAATATGGTTGTATATAATTATATATAGTTTTATATAATTATATATAGTTATATATAATTATATATGATTATATTTGGCCATTTTTCATATATAATCATATATAACCAATTTATATATAAATATATATAATTATATATAAATATTTTTTCTGGAATGCATTTTCGATTAAACTTCAACTGTAATTCTTCGATAAAAAGAAAAAAAATAATATTTTTCTATCTAAATAATGAAGTCCATTACAAAACTAAAATTCTTCAATCATTTACAATAAAAAGTTATTTTTTTTTCTCTCGTAATGAAAGTCATATTTTTATAAGTAATTTCAATAAAACATTGTATCTGATTTATTAACTGATTGAAATCTTCAAAAAAAAGGGGGGTTATATGCATTGATTAAATAATTAATCAATTAATTACGAACAAGTGTTAATTGTATTGTAAAATACAAAAGTTATTAAAATTACGAAAAAAAGTTACAAAAAAAAAAAGTTTTTCTCTTCATATACAAAAGTAAGAAAAAAAACTAAGTTCGAAATCTCGGTTAGGAAAGCTCACATTTTTCGAAATAACTTCGAAAATTATTACGGAACACAAATTTTTATAAATACCTAAAAGTTTCTATTCCTAAATGCGAACTATTTAACATCGAGATCATTCAGTTCACGTAATTTGATAGAGAGATATAAAGTAAAATAGGAAAAATTTTTTTTTCATATATATAAATTTTGAGTGCTCAAAGAAAATAATTAGTTGGACTTGAGAAGGATTTTTACCTTTTTTATTACGTATTTAGAAGAATAATTTATTTTATTACATAAATTCATATTCTTTAGCAAAACTTAAATTTTAGAAGCTTTCAATTTATCAAGGAAGAAAAAACGTTTCTGCTAATATTTAGTTTTAATTTCTTTTTAGTTTTAATTTTTTTGAAACTGTCGAAATACTTTTTCTTTTTCGATTTAATATTTCCTTACACTGACAAAAAAATCTTAGTGAGCTGAAATATTTAATATATCGACAATACAATTTTTGCATTATTAAAACTTTTTTCAGTCATATTTTTTCTCCAAAAAAAAAAATTTTTTTACGTTATGCTTCCTTTTGATTATTATTAATCTTATTATTAGTTAAATCAGATTAAATTATTAATTTTATTATCATTTAATTTATTGGGAAATTTTTTAGCGTTTTTTTAGATTGAAAAAAATTTTTTTTATTTTTTTTAATGTAAGATTAAGTTAGGGTTATAATAAATAAATAGTACATTCATTATTACTTACTCTTTTTGGAAGAAATCAAAAAAAAATGGGGGAAACACCAAACCAAATCATCCAAGAAAAAAAGGGAAACACAAAGGTCACTATTTTTAATTTTTTGTTGACACAAAACAAATTTCTTATTTTTAACAAAAAAAAAGAGAGAAGTTAAAACCAATAACACTGTAGAAAAAATTTGCTGAAGGAAAATCAGTAAAAATTTTAACGAATGCGATGAGCTTCGAATGTAACATTCAGCAACACAGTCATATAGAAACTAACTATAATAAGATGAAATGCACATACACTATCGACCGTTAAAACATTGTAATAGAATAAGATCGTGTTTACATTCCGGAGCGGAGATAAGCACGTGGAGATTGTACTGCACTACAGAATTAAGAAGCTAAAAGAATTAACATGGAGAAATAAATTAAAAGAATTGAAAAAAATAAGTGCATAGGAATAATTCTCTTCATTTAAGGTTTTCCTTACAAAAAAAAAAAGTAATAATTATATAATAAATTAACTCATCATATTCAAAGGACTTCGGGGAGCAGTTAATGGACTCGTAAACATCGCCAACTTACGTAAATAATTCTGAAATCCTTATAACGGCTAACCTTTTTTTTTCTCCCTTCTCTCTCAAGTATTCTAGAAAAATAGCGAAACTATAAAATTAGGACGAAAAATTTATCGCGAATAAGTCACATGAAATAATTACAGAGGTAAATTCATCAGACTAACACCTTTTTATGAAAAATCAGTTCACGAAGCACGTGAAAATCGAACTATATTACAGAATTAAAACGTTGAAGGAATAAACTTCGATTTTCACGTGCTTCGTGAACTGATTTTTCATAAAAAGGTGTTAGTCTGATGAATTTACCTCTGTAATTATTTCATGTGACTTATTCGCGATAAATTTTTCGTCCTAATTTTATAGTTTCGCTATTTTTCTAGAATACTTGAGAGAGAAGGGAGAAAAAAAAAGGTTAGCCGTTATAAGGATTTCAGAATTATTTACGTAAGTTGGCGATGTTTACGAGTCCATTAACTGCTCCCCGAAGTCCTTTGAATATGATGAGTTAATTTATTATATAATTATTACTTTTTTTTTTTGTAAGGAAAACCTTAAATGAAGAGAATTATTCCTATGCACTTATTTTTTTCAATTCTTTTAATTTATTTCTCCATGTTAATTCTTTTAGCTTCTTAATTCTGTAGTGCAGTACAATCTCCACGTGCTTATCTCCGCTCCGGAATGTAAACACGATCTTATTCTATTACAATGTTTTAACGGTCGATAGTGTATGTGCATTTCATCTTATTATAGTTAGTTTCTATATGACTGTGTTGCTGAATGTTACATTCGAAGCTCATCGCATTCGTTAAAATTTTTACTGATTTTCCTTCAGCAAATTTTTTCTACAGTGTTATTGGTTTTAACTTCTCTCTTTTTTTTTGTTAAAAATAAGAAATTTGTTTTGTGTCAACAAAAAATTAAAAATAGTGACCTTTGTGTTTCCCTTTTTTTCTTGGATGATTTGGTTTGGTGTTTCCCCCATTTTTTTTTGATTTCTTCCAAAAAGAGTAAGTAATAATGAATGTACTATTTATTTATTATAACCCTAACTTAATCTTACATTAAAAAAAATAAAAAAAATTTTTTTCAATCTAAAAAAACGCTAAAAAATTTCCCAATAAATTAAATGATAATAAAATTAATAATTTAATCTGATTTAACTAATAATAAGATTAATAATAATCAAAAGGAAGCATAACGTAAAAAAATTTTTTTTTTTGGAGAAAAAATATGACTGAAAAAAGTTTTAATAATGCAAAAATTGTATTGTCGATATATTAAATATTTCAGCTCACTAAGATTTTTTTGTCAGTGTAAGGAAATATTAAATCGAAAAAGAAAAAGTATTTCGACAGTTTCAAAAAAATTAAAACTAAAAAGAAATTAAAACTAAATATTAGCAGAAACGTTTTTTCTTCCTTGATAAATTGAAAGCTTCTAAAATTTAAGTTTTGCTAAAGAATATGAATTTATGTAATAAAATAAATTATTCTTCTAAATACGTAATAAAAAAGGTAAAAATCCTTCTCAAGTCCAACTAATTATTTTCTTTGAGCACTCAAAATTTATATATATGAAAAAAAAATTTTTCCTATTTTACTTTATATCTCTCTATCAAATTACGTGAACTGAATGATCTCGATGTTAAATAGTTCGCATTTAGGAATAGAAACTTTTAGGTATTTATAAAAATTTGTGTTCCGTAATAATTTTCGAAGTTATTTCGAAAAATGTGAGCTTTCCTAACCGAGATTTCGAACTTAGTTTTTTTTCTTACTTTTGTATATGAAGAGAAAAACTTTTTTTTTTTGTAACTTTTTTTCGTAATTTTAATAACTTTTGTATTTTACAATACAATTAACACTTGTTCGTAATTAATTGATTAATTATTTAATCAATGCATATAACCCCCCTTTTTTTTGAAGATTTCAATCAGTTAATAAATCAGATACAATGTTTTATTGAAATTACTTATAAAAATATGACTTTCATTACGAGAGAAAAAAAAATAACTTTTTATTGTAAATGATTGAAGAATTTTAGTTTTGTAATGGACTTCATTATTTAGATAGAAAAATATTATTTTTTTTCTTTTTATCGAAGAATTACAGTTGAAGTTTAATCGAAAATGCATTCCAGAAAAAATATTTATATATAATTATATATATTTATATATAAATTGGTTATATATGATTATATATGAAAAATGGCCAAATATAATCATATATAATTATATATAACTATATATAATTATATAAAACTATATATAATTATATACAACCATATTTAATTATATATTTATTACATCTAATTAATTATTGGGTTAAATTTATGGATAGAGTATTTAATATGTTCCTACGCAATTCTCTGCAACCAATTAAAATGCAAAAAAATCGCTAGACATAATTTTACAGCTATAACACAAGCGGTCACCCATCCAACTAGTAACCCTGCTCAATGCTACTTAACTTTGGTGATCTCCGTGAGTCTTGAAGTTTCTGTCTGCTGTGCTGCTGTCTTAGATGTTAATGATTCTATGATATACATAGTGTATCATATGAGTATCATAAATATAATATAAAAATTGATTTTATAATATATTTGGATAGTCATAATTGATAATTTATTTCTTATACCGATTCTCATTATAATATCACACTTATTTAATTAATAAAATAAATAATGATTTTACTATTAGGTAGTAGCAGAGCAGACCGAAACATCTCATAGGAAATATAACAAATTTTGTATTTTAGAATTATTTAAACGTAATTTGTAACGTAAATTATTCATTATTCCCAATCCCAATCGGTAGATCTCAAAACCCCCTTTATCGATACACCTTTAACGCTGCTTCGCAGCGACGGTACGTCCGTCCTCCATGAGGACTTCCACAAAAAAAAACTCCCTTAATAATTAATCCGGTCCTAAACCGGATTTCCACACACGATCCTTACTCTTTCGCTACTCAAGCGAGACTGCCCTACAAAACAATCCTAACTCATCCACGACTCAAGCCAGACTGCCTCTCACCGTACCCCTACTACATTTATACCACCTGCTACATGCGCTCAACTCACCTGCACGCTACTCTCAAACACACATATCCCCCACATTCACTTCTTCACTCACACCACTAGAGTCTCAGACCTACCAGTGACTCTGCTCCCCTGGGAGCTCAGACAGAACTCGCGACTACCCTCGAGCATCCAGCAATCGAGGCCTGTCAACCGCAACCTACCGCATGAGACTGTCAAAACTCCTGTACTTCGGGGCGACGACATTCCAGTCGCTCCTCTACAGTAATCACCTCGCTCCAAGAGGCTGAACCTAAGTTCAGTCGTCGGTAACTGACCGGGAGACACATTACATCGGTCACTTTTCCGCAGTGCAGCTCGACATCCTCGAGACACTAACTTACTTACACACACTCACGATAATCCTCAATACTACACATTATCGTACTCACACAACATAAACTCACAATATTACTCAAGTATACAACTACTGGAACGCTACATCAAAATGTAACGTTACAAATTATAAACATCATTTTACACTTTTTGTAATTATCAAGGAAAAATTTATTTTCAAAGAAAAATTTTTATACATGTTAATTATATATAAGCATATAGAATTATATATACTTATGCATAATAATATATGGGATCATATATAATTATATATACTTATATATAATTATACATGGGACTATATATAATTTTGCATGCCTGTATATTGCTCCATATATAGTCATATATAATTATATATAAGCTTATATACAATGCCATGTATAATCGTGTATGATTATATATGATTATATAGAAAAATTTTTTCTCGGGTATGTCTGTAAAAATATAAGTGCAATAAATACAGTATGGTAATAAATTTTGATGTTAACATTAATTTTAAGTAGTTTATTCCACTGTTGTATACTTGTTTTCTGTGAATATATCAATTAACTTGAAAGAAAGAAGAAATTTTTATATAGGCTAATTATATATAAACATATATAATTATATATACTTCCCTGATTAAAAATACTGATTGAAAAGAATTGAGAAGCGGTCACTCTATGCAAACTGTATATCTATATATACAAACAAAAGAATTGAAATAATTGAAAAGAATTCAAATTTCATACTTTTGAATTCTTTTCAATCAGTATTTTTAATCAGGGTTATGTATGGGACTATATTTAATTTTGCATGGTTGTATATTGCTCCATATATAATCATATATAGTTATATATAATCTTGAATAACTGTATGTTGCTTCATATATAGTCGTATATAATTATATATAATATTGCATGGATGTACAATCGTGGTCATTAATGTAAGTATGTTTTTAATATTACTGGAAAATAGCCGTTTGTAAAATAGAATTTTTATTAACTCTAAATTTGGAAATCAGTTAATAATGTAATTTGTAAAATTAGTCGTAAATAAAAAATGATATTAATGAAATTAGCGAAATATAAATTTCACCAAATATTAATACAGTCATTTAAAAATAGCGAAAAACAAAAATCTATAGCTACTTGAATTTAGCCAATTCTTACTGCTGAAACTTGTAAAATAGCCGATTGTAAACTTTGTGAAATGTAAAATTAGCCGTTTCTAATCTCTCGTACATAATTCTTTAACAGATCGACGGATCAAAAAATAATTTGAGGCATCTAAAAGGACTTCCATAAATTTAGTTTTTCTGAAAATTAGAGCAGATTCGACTCACTCATTCAAAAGTTATGAGAAGTTTAAAAACGGCTAATTTTACAATTCGTAAAGTTTACAATCGGCTAATTTTATAAGTTTCTGCAGTAAGAATTTGCTAAATTCACGTAGCCACAGATTTTTGTTTGTCGCTATTTCATAAATGACTGAATTTATATTTGGAGAAATTTACATTTCGCTAATTTCATTAATATCATTTTTTATTTACGACTAATTTTACAAATTACATTATTAACTGATTTCCAAATTTAGAGTTAATAAAAATTCTATTTTACAAACGGCTATTTTCCAGTAATATTAAAAACATACTTAAATTAATGACCACGATTGTATATTGTTCCATATATAATTATATATAACCTTATATACAATTCCATATATTTTTAATGATACTGATAGTATTGTTATTGGTACGATTATAATCTTCTTCTTTCCTATTTTATAGTATTGTTACCGGTAGGGTCTTTGTTTATATTAATTATTTTTGTTTTTTCGGAAGGGTCAGTCGGAATTCTCGCTCTTAAATTAATAATTTTCAACATATTATTATTTTAAAGTCAGGTTCCATTGCTGGCCCTTATATATATTTGGGTAAAACAAATTTTTACCCTCTAGGTTAAAATGTATGACAGTCCTAGGGCTAGTCAAAATTCAGAACTCGCAAAATCGGGTCGCGTTTCATTGTTGGAGAAAAATTTGCGCGTTATTGGATTTCTAATCCTCTTAATTGTTTAGGGTATTAGATCCCAATTTTAGTGCAAAATCCCTTTTATTCCCCTATGTACCCAGTCGTTATTTTTACCTCTTATATGGGAGAAAATTTTCACTTATATGTGTACATATGTGTATATATGTGACTTATTATTATTATTATTACTTTTTTTTTCTCTGCCTTGGAAGGAATCGCTCTGCGTTAGTTAACGTAGTCTTATTTTAGTATAAGCTCAAAGAGTTATTGTTATTTTTAGGAGAAAGAATTACCGGCCGGATTTTTTTTTTGAGTGAGAAATGAAAAATAGTAGATACGAAGAGTAGTATTTCTAATTAGCATGTTTTATTGTTATAGTTTAGGTTAAGTGATTACCTTCCAATCAGATAAAAAGAAAAAAAAATTTATGTAATACCATACTTTTTTTTTTTATATCTAGCTTCTATGATCCTACATTAAAATTTATAATAGTAAGATTTAATAATATAATTTCTGATTACATCACCTATATATAGCTGTTTCATGTATCGTTTCATGCTCTGGTACTGTTTGTCTTCTATTGGTGTTGAGATATTTTTCGACT
>JZSA01004432.1:0-84436 GCA_000956155.1 Cotesia vestalis | reverse complement strand
AAGTTGGAAAGGATTTTTTATGGTTGATGAAATTCATTTATTAGCATAAACAGACGGATGTTTTAATTCAAGTTAATATTTTTGAGGTCTCAAACTTAGAGTGGTTAAATTTACCGAGAATATTTTTTTGTTAAGACAACATAAGACAGGGTGTGGTAAAAAATTTTTGTGTTAGTATAGGAATGACAAATCATATATTATGATAACAAAAGATAAATTGTATTAAGTAATTACATGTTATAAAAAAAATAAAAAAAAAAAACTTTTAATGAGTTAAACGAAAAAGTTTAGCTGAATTAACAAATCAATTTGTTGAAACAACAAAATTTTCGCGTTGAAAGTAACGAAATAATTTTGCTGTAACAACAAACAAATATTGGTACAACAGAATTTTTGTTGTTAAGACAACAGATTAATTTTGCGATGTTACAAACTAATTTGTTATTGCAACTTGGATCAGTTTGTTGAAAGAACTAATCAATATATTACCATAAGGTAACTCGTTTTCTTGAAAACATATTTTTTTTGTAACTTTAATAAAATGATTTTTATTTTATTCACATAAATTTACAGTATTTTTTCTTAGTAAAATATAATTACTTCTTACAATTTTAATAATATAGTAATAAGTTACAAAAGTTATTTGAAAAATTGTAATTTTTCTCAACGACGAATTTAAAAATTGAAAAATATGGTGAAAAAAAATATGAAAGGGGATTAAATTTCCACCGTTTAGATGAATATTAAATCCTACGGGTCCAACAAAGTTACCTAAATGTAATAGGGCCAATGTTTTTTCCTCCATTATCAGCGTCATAAAGAATAATAGGCTCAATAAATGTTGACTTCGGTCCACACTTCAACATCATTGAAAGGTAAAAAAAAAATTAACTTTTTAAAAACTACATTTGGTAAATTCTATAATTTTGTCAAAATAACGAGACTTATCATTCACGAAAAAAGTTCCAGAAAAATCACCGATTGTTTAAGTTTAAAATTTACTTTATTACGTGAATATCATTAAAAATCGTCTCGAATTCTACACGGTCTATAAATTCTTGGTTATTCATCAATTTAGTATGGGATTGTAATCACAATAACTTTCCTAAATTTCGTAAATTCAATAACAGATCCTCAGTAAAATAGTTGCCGAGTTGAAAATAATAAGCATATTAAAACGTGGAATGTAAAATAGCCTGTAAATGACAGAGTAGTGGGTTCTGTAAAAGCATCCTTCATATAATTCCAGAGTAAAGACATAATTAATATTTATCAACAAAACATTTTGAAACTTTTAAACGCATACTCCCCACAAATATTATGCCCAAAATTTATTTATCAAACACCACAAAATATTTAATTACATGAAAAAAGTAAAAGTTAAAAATATATTTATGAAGAGTCAACGGATTGTTGGCGGAAAACAGTTGCAGTAGGGAATAGAATGGTTGCACTGGGACGGAGAACTAGTTGAAGTTATAGTTGTAGTTGTAGTTGTATAAGCTCAGCTCGGAGGGAGTCTGGAGGAGATTGAGGGTGTGCTGTAGCCCGGTCGATTCAGCCCCGGGCACTCGACTCGAAGCCACCTCTATCTGCTCGATTCCCTCTGTCTTCTCTTCTTCTGTGCTGGGTGGCGTACACCCACCCTAGATTTCCACCCCACACCGCCCGGCATCCGTCCGTCTCAACAATTCCAGTAGCCATTGTTCGACTATTTTTGTACTTGTTTCAGCAACAAAACTCCGGCCTCGCACAATAAAAAATCCCTGGAAAATAATTACGTTGCGGAATAAAAAAGAAAGTGAATTATTAATAAAAATAAGATGGTAATTTTTATAACGAATTGCGTTCGGTGGCAAGTTCAGCCCCTCGGGATCTCGGCGACGAAAAACGGAGACCAAGAAGACAAAGAAGAAATAGAAGAAGGAGGAAGAAGAAGAATGGAAGGTGAATAGGTCCCGATCGCGAAGGGGGTAACCAGGGCGTTTCTTCGGGTGGGCTAGGTCGAACTGTTTGTACGCAGACGTCGGTAGTTCAGTCAGTACTCCTGGTTTCCTCTCGAGCTTTTCTATTCCTCCGAGCCGAGTCGGATTCCGAAAGCTCCTCAGCTCGCGCATTGGTTTCTACGTCTGTTCCTCTGTCTGATGACGCACTCAGGCTCCACCCACTTTACTTTATTTTTATTGAACCTCATTTGAGGTCAGAGACGGTTGTTGTCGATAAAAATTATTCACTTTGAATTTTCATGATTAAGTTGTAGAAATTTTTATTTTAATTTTAATAATTACGAAATGTAAACTCGAAATTAAATTTTCTTTAAGATTTCTGATAATTTTTTTATTTATAATTCCAATTTTTAATTTTCACAAAATGTTTTTATTTATTTACACAATTTTTTTTAAATTCTGTTTTAATAATATAATAAGTACTTTAATGAGATTGATAAGAGTTATCCCCTAAGTCTTTTTGCTGGCTTAAAAAAGTAAGATACAATAAAATTGATGAGAATATTTTTTTAGGCAATAAAATTCTTTAAAAAAAAATCTCTTATCATTTTTTCAAAACTTCACTATTTACCTCTAATTTTTATTTTTAATATTTGTCATTAAACTCATACAATCTAAATTTAGAAACTTGTACTTTAAATTCTTACCATAAAAAATTTACCCAACATGTTATCAAAAAAAGCAAAAACATTTCCTTCGTAACAACAACCAAACACCTTAGGAAAAATATTTCTAGAAAGCATGACAAACACCCGCGCTTGCGTAGTAAGACAAACCTAAACCCCTTTATTTGTATCTGTCATTGCTCGTACCTCAGCGAAGCTTGTAGAGAGAGCTTTTAGATGCCATATAAAAGAGGCAATAGAACAAGCCTGGACCTTTACCGTTTATATTTCCCGTTACCTTTTCTGATATGACGACAGTGCCTCTTTCTCTCTTTCTCTCTCTCTCTCTCTCTCTCTCTTTCTCTCTTCATTCCGGATCTCTTTGTCTAGGGGAAATTTTTTTATCTTGGTCTGCGATGGTTTCTCTTTTATCCTTTCTGATGGCTTCTCTTTTCCTATACCTTTTTCACACGACGTGACACCCCCGACTTCCCTTTGCTCTGGTCCGTAGGCAGCTACTCTGCAGCAAAGAGACCGGAGGTGAGTGACGCGCTTTTCTACCGTACCGAGGCTTTTATTTTCGGTCTTAACGCCGAGGACCGAAAGGCCACCGTTAAATTTATTCACGGCAAAGCGATCCTGAAAATCTCCGTACGTACTATACACTCCTACTGGCTTTATTGTTCGCCTCTCTCTCGATTCTTTGTGCGACTTCTTTCTTCTTCTGCCCAAAGCTGACACACGCGCCAAAGAGCGCAAGAGGAAAAGAACGAGAAAGAAATAGTGGACGGAGAAGGAGAAAAACTTTCTTTTGATTTTTTTGATACTCTCCGAGCTTTCCTTGTTTTTTTTTTTTTTTTTTTTTTTTTTCCAAGTTATTGTTGTGATTTTGCACGACGTCTCACCTCATATCAGCCCCGACAAATCTTGCGGTCGAGACTAAAGGGTTAAAAAATTCTGCTCAATGCAGTGACCGCGGGTAAAATTTTTACTCGGATAAAAAAATTAAAATCAAACAAAAAACAAATAATTATTAATATCAAAAATAAAATATCAGCGTTTTATTACAAATTGATTTTTAATAAAGTCATATTAAACAGTGAAATCAAATTCTTTTTTTTATTAAAGCTAGAAGATAGAAAGCTGGGTGGTGGCTTGCAAAATAAATTAAGTGGTAGCCCTTGTTCGTGGCAGTAAAGTGCTCATTACCTGGTTACGATGCCCCACTCCAATTATAATTAACTTCTTAATACCAGAACGAACTGTCGATATAAAAGTTTTCCAGTTCGCTGCTGGCTTTTACACGTGCAGGGTCACTGACTATTTCTTCACTTCAAAGCTTACTTACACCCCTAGCGACACAAGACATAAAAAGTACCACGTTTTACAGGAAAAAATTTTGTAAAAAACTTACGTTTGTTGTTATTTTAATTACATTATTTTATCATATAATATAAAAAATTTCCGCCTTCATTTTACTATATTTATTGTTTTATTATTGAGCGATAAATAGATGTAACGGGTGTTTCACATAGTCGTAAAGTGAAAATTGTGATGAGCCAATCAACGTGTTTCAAGTTTTAAAAGCTCCTTAATTCCTTCAGGTACTATAGTATATGAACTCTTCAATTGAATCAAACACCGAATGTTAGATTTTTTTTTTTTGTTTCACTACAATATTTCAAATTTCTTCCTTTTAAAATTAAACTTTAGAGTATGATTAAAAATTTAACTTTTTAAATTTTAATTTCAAAATTCATGTGCGTAGACTGATAATTTTCGATAAAATTGTATTAATGACACCAGCCTAAAATTATGATGCACATAATTAACTATCATACGCTGTAACGCATGTAAGCCTAAACATTTATGTGAAAAAAAATGACTTAGGTATTGTTTATTTGAAAAAGTATTACTTAAGAGTACCGTAAAAAATTTTTTATATATAGCAATATGAGACTATGTAGGAAAATAAAAAAATAATTTATTAAAACCTTACTAAAAATATGTATGTCAATTTATGTAATTTTATAGTTATAGCAATGCAATTTTTTCTATAAGTATTAATTACAGTGTCAGTGCTGTTTCTTCTTACGAGCTATAATAACTTTACAGAATTATTAAAACAAAATGATTTTTATGTTAGAGCTTAATACATTAAACTTAAGTCTCTTGTAAAGAGAAGATTCAGCGATTATGCGCCCTCTGTTCAAGATTTTCAAAACTACTTTCTGTCAAGAAATTATGTAGGGTTATATAAAACCACATATATGACAATATCAGAACATTTTTTCACGAGTGTCACAAAAAAAGTATTTACTCTGAAAAGAAAATAAACAAACTAAAAAACCCATACTTTAATTTCTCATACCTGCAAAGAGATGGCGCCACATACCAATTCCTAATTCTCACAATTCTTTTAACCTTTTCTCGGCCGACTAATAAAGACCTTTACTACTGAAACCACCCAAATCCATAAACCATACCTCATACTTCCGTTAAAATAAAAAAACTACCAATAAATAAAATTACTGGTGATAAAGCAGCCTTAAAAAACGCAGGAACAAATACCGATGCTTTTAAAAATAATTCCGGAGCATAAAACCACTACGGCCTTAGAGGGTTAAATTCAGTTGTTCTCATTCTCAGAGCACTTAGCCCTAGCTGTTGCACTCAGGGTGTTTTGTCCATGAGTTTAAACGCAGCATCTGCCTCGTATCCGGTGGGGCAACAAAAAATCTCCTCATATTCCCTCAGTCCTCCCTTCCCAGGCCGGGTGCTTTCCAGAATAAGAGAGTACCAGCAGAGCCGTAGTTGGGAGGTTGCCGTCCGGAGAATGGCCCGTACAAGTGAGAGCCATAAAGAAATAAAATGCGCGAGATGCAACCGAGCGAGCCTGAGAGAGAGAGGGATTGATAAAAAGGTAGCAGAGCAGAGAATGGAATTGAGAATGTAGAGTGCGGCGACGGAAAGCGGCGACGGAGGCAGGAGATGTTGAGTTTTGTTAGAAGGGGAATAAAAAGAGAATAAGGGAGGTAAAAGAGGATAGGGATGAGAGGAGAGAGAAGAGAGGAGAGAATGGAGGGTTTAAGTGCTTGGTTGCTGAGTGTCTGCGCCTCCTTGTGGCATCGATGCTTCCAGGATTTCCATCTCTTTCTCCGGGATTTCGTCTCATTCTCGGATCGAAACGCTCGCGAACCTTCTCCACCCTCTTCCCTCTTTCCTCTTTCCTCCTTTGCCCTCTTCTATCCTCTTATTCTATTCTGTATATAGGTATACATGGCAATACCCTCAGATTGAGCCTGGGCGTTTCCACTTCCCGAGGGAAGTAACCCTCTCTTGAGCTAACGTCTGTCGCAGTTGCACTCACCAGACCTGGGATGACGTCCCTCCGACGGAACTCGGCATTCCCATTCCCATTGGCCGATGCGACAGTCACAGACCAATGAAATGCGCAAATACAAATACAAATACAAATACAAATATACGAATGGTGGAAACTCAGAGGTTATAGACGCAGTAAGAGTAAGAGAAACGAATTTAAACTGTGAGAGCGCAGGACGATTCCAGACGGACGAATTATACGGTCGTATCACTCGCTCCCTCCACAGTTCTGTTCACCTGCGGATCACAGTTACATTCAAATACTGGAAACTACTCCATTGGTCGATTACCGTTTCGACTCTCATTGGCTACCAACTTCATTTCTACAAACCCATTGGGCACTGATAACTCCTCCCGGGAAAGGAAATGTCACGATATTGGAATGTTTTTCCATCTGGAATTTCACTTCTGAGATCTCGAAATCCGATGTAATGGCGGGTTAGTTATTTGTTAAAGGAAAATATTTTTTTTAACGAATAATTTTTTTTTCATTACTTTTTTGACATAATTTAAAAAATTAATTAAACACGATACATTTATTATTACAAGCATGGATTTTACTAGTTTTTTTAATTCAAATACAAAATTTTACTAAAAGTTGATACACATTTAATGATATTGATAAAAAAAAAATTAAATTGATTCAATAGAAAAAATCTTTAACTAAAAAGATCATTTTGAAAGTTAGACATCTTTAATTAAATAGAAAAATTAATGATCTAAAAAATCTTTGTAGGTTAAAGTTAATTTTACTTGACCAAAGAATTTTTTTTCTTGATTCAAGAGAGAAAAATTCTGAACCAAAATCATCTTGAAGAATTTAATTTTTTTGGATTGAATAAGAAATTTTTTAACCAAGGAATTTTTTCGATTCAAGACAAAAAAAAACTCTTCAAAATAACTTTGTTTCTTTAAGATTTTCTCTTAAATCAAGTTATTTTCTTATAAGTAATTTTCTATTAAATTTTATAGAATACTTATATTTTTAATTGTATTATCCTAATGTTACAAATTTTATTTTCCTGCGGCTTAATTTTTTAAAACTTTGAACTCCAAAACCAATCAAAATTTGAATTTCAAAACTACCCACTTAATTTGCGATGATTTCTGTACTTTAAAGTAATTACAAGAGATTTTATAACTTAATTAAAGCCCTTTCATTAATTTTAGAAATTTTTACTAAATCTTCTAAAAATTAACACGTACAAACAAGAAAAAGTGAGAATGTATTCGATTATTGATAAGAGAAAACTATTGAATGAAAAAAAATATTTTCCAGTCTAAAAAGAACGCATTGACCTTTTTAGAACCAAAAGAGCAAAATTTAAAAGAATGGAATGTTCGAAAACTTTTATTTGCTGTGGGTGAAAAATCCATAACTGAGACGCAGTAGTAAAAGTATCGCTTACGTCCGACCGCGTCCGTAGACATATCCACTACCTTCGACTTAATACTTTATTCTTTTTATATATATTACATATCACATATTTTTCTTACCTCTCTGCCTTGGAATGGTCTCCCCTCACTTTTATATCCACCTAAATCCATCCATTTTAAATGACGGATATTTTCTTCGAGCGACTCTATGGATTTTTATATTTTCTGTACAGTATCGGGGTAGAATAAAACCCGGGTCTAACAAGTTGCGGGTGACGAGGCATTTTTATACGCTAGTATTCTTAAATAAATTATCATACACTGACAAATAATTGAACCTTCAAAGCTCTTTTTTTTTTTTTTTTTTTTAATTGTATACAGAGAAGAAGAAGAAGAAGAAGAAGAAGTAGAAGAAGAAGAAGAAGAAGAAGAAGTAGAAGAAGAAGAAGAAGAAGAAGAAGTAGAAGAAGAAGAAGAAGAAGAAGAAGTAGAAGAAGAAGAAGAAGAAGAAGAAGTAGAAGAAGAAGAAGAAGAAGAAGAAGTAGAAGAAGAAGAAGAAGAAGAAGAAGTAGAAGAAGAAGAAGAAGAAGAAGAAGTAGAAGAAGAAGAAGAAGAAGAAGAAGTAGAAGAAGAAGAAGAAGAAGAAGAAGTAGAAGAAGAAGAAGAAGAAGAAGAAGTAGAAGAAGAAGAAGAAGAAGAAGAAGTAGAAGAAGAAGAAGAAGAAGAAGAAGTAGAAGAAGAAGAAGAAGAAGAAGAAGTAGAAGAAGAAGAAGAAGAAGAAGAAGTAGAAGAAGAAGAAGAAGAAGAAGAAGTAGAAGAAGAAGAAGAAGAAGAAGAAGTAGAAGAAGAAGAAGAAGAAGAAGAAGTAGAAGAAGAAGAAGAAGAAGAAGAAGTAGAAGAAGAAGAAGAAGAAGAAGAAGTAGAAGAAGAAGAAGAAGAAGAAGAAGTAGAAGAAGAAGAAGAAGAAGAAGAAGTAGAAGAAGAAGAAGAAGAAGAAGAAGTAGAAGAAGAAGAAGAAGAAGAAGAAGTAGAAGAAGAAGAAGAAGAAGAAGAAGTAGAAGAAGAAGAAGAAGAAGAAGAAGTAGAAGAAGAAGAAGAAGAAGAAGAAGTAGAAGAAGAAGAAGAAGAAGAAGAAGTAGAAGAAGAAGAAGAAGAAGAAGAAGTAGAAGAAGAAGAAGAAGAAGAAGAAGTAGAAGAAGAAGAAGAAGAAGAAGAAGAAGAAGAAGAAGAAGAAGAAGAAGAAGAAGAAGAAGAAGAAGAAGAAGAAGAAGAAGAAGAAGAAGAAGAAGAAGAAGAAGAAGAAGAAGAAGAAGAAGAAGAAGAAGAAGAAGAAGAAGAAGAAGAAGAAGAAGAAGAAGAAGAAGAAGAAGAAGAAGAAGAAGATGAGGGGTAGGCAGACGACATGTATTATTGATGTGGCTGTGTCGCCAGTTCTAGCTCCCTCTCTACTCAGTATTTCTCGATTCTATCTCCACCAATGCCCTCTCTGCCAGGTTTTCTCCCTCACATTAAACTCTTGAGTTTCCTCCTTGTATTAAATATATAGCACGGTCGTACCGATCGCACTTGACTAGACTCAGCTCTCCTATACTCCTACTACCCCTGTGCTCCGACTTCCACTCCTCGATTACTCTCGGATTGTCCTCCCGCCGGCAGCCCTCCCAATCCACCCTCCAACACCCGACTGCGTCTTCCAGTTTCCGATACATTCCGGCACGAATCCCAGCCGTCTGCATCGCTATACGGTATCTAGTCAACATTTACCTACCAAGCAATCCAATGCTGCTATGCGCGTTTCCAACTTCCTCATAGTTTATTCACTTTTTTAATAAATACTTTACACTTTTGAGTACACTGTG
Source organism: Cotesia vestalis (assembly GCA_000956155.1). Lineage (NCBI taxonomy): Eukaryota > Metazoa > Arthropoda > Insecta > Hymenoptera > Braconidae > Cotesia > Cotesia vestalis. Next base: position 75,205 of record JZSA01004432.1, on the reverse strand, counting down.
GATTATTATTTCGATACTTTAGCGAGCTAATTAACAGCTATTTATATTTGTTAAATATCTACCGTTTTTATTATTACAATTTTTATATTTTATTAAATAATAAAAAATACAAATGAAGTAATGATCAGTAGTAATATCTTAAACAGCTGACACACTGGTTCTTCTATTTTGTGTATACAATATAAACCCTCCTGATGGACTCCTCGATTCTTTTCCTGCAGCTATACTAGTAAACATAGGTGGGCGTACCCTCGTAAACTTCTGAGGTTTACTGTTTCTCTGACCTTTCTAAACCAAATAAAACGAATGACTGTTGTGTCTGCCAAAAAGCACTTGACTCCCATCCGAGAAAGTTAACTCAAAAGTTCAAATGTCGCAGTGTAATTAAAACGCTGTATTCGTTAGTAGTCGGTATCCTAGTATTTTTAGTAAATTAAAATATGTTCTGATTAAAACTTGAGGAAAAAATAAAAATAAGAGGCTTGTTATTATATTTTAATAGAGTTATTTGCTAAGTAAATTTTATGTTCTCCAGAAGTATACTCAGTTTTGTATTTTTAGTTAAATTAATAGTGTCTACACGGGTATTAATTATCTGTAGACATTGGAGTTTACATTTATTCGAAAGTACTTGTCGGTAAATTATTAGGCACAAAATTGTTCAAGGAACTTACACGAGACATTTGAAAGTAGGACGTTGAGGGTAAATTTAAGTTAAAATGATGATCGAAGATGTTGAATAGAGGAGAGGAAGAGAAAATACAGGAGGTAAAAAGAGGTGAAGAAATTCAAAGCTTGCTATTGATGGAAAGAAGTGATGGGTAAGATTGTTTTGAAGCTGATGGAGAAGTCTGGTATTGATTTTAAAAGAGTTAAAAAAAAAGGATTTGGTATTGTAGATTATTATTTTAATTTTTATGGCGATGAAGTAATATTTTCATAAAAAAATTTCTAGAAACAAATAATGCTTGAAATATTTAAAAAAAAAAAAAAATTAAAAATATCATCAGGACTTATAAATAATTTACAGATATTCATAAAATTTGTATAAACAGTATCTATTGAAAAATATCATTAATTTCGATAACTTCCAATAATTTTTTCGATAAAAAATAAATATTTACGATATAAAATGTCAAAGTGTTTTATTAAGCGATAAAAGGGGATCAAAAGCGAGAAAATGGAAAATTATTATGTATCGCTTTTACCTGAAATAACTTGTGAAGAAAGTAATTTCTCGAAAAATGTTATGAGATCTTTTTTTTTAAGAATTCAATTGCCTTAGATAATATATGTATGTATTTATTATTTCTGATCATTGAGTAGTTTATTAGTTAGAAAGATTTTGAGTTAAAAAATCAAGTCTTAGAAAAATTGTAATGATCATACATTCTAAATAATAGTTATGGTATTTTTTTAGAAAAAGAAATTAGTAGATTATTTTGGCTCAGTCAATTGTACATTTTTTATATTTGAATTTTTTATTTTTGAAAGGGATAAAATCTTTATTTATGATTTTAAAGAAGTAAAAAAATATTTTGTTGTTAATGAAGAAGAAAAAGAGGAAAATTTTTATCAAAGAAGCGTTACAAGAAAATTTTAATTTTTGATATTGAGAAAGTAGACGAAAAAAAAGAAGGAGAAATTTTTTATAATAGTTTTGAAAAGAAAGATGAACGAGAAAAAGAAAATTGTCATTTTGATAAGATCGAAGAAATCAAAAACTTTGATCTTGTTCGTAATGAAAAAAAAAGTGTGACATTGATTAAGAAGAAAAATTAAAAGAAGGAAATTTTTATGCTAATTTTGAAAAAGAAGATTCATGAAAAATTAGTCTGTCAATTTGATGATAAAGAAGAAATACAAAATTTGAATTTTGTATTAAAAATAAGAAAGAAAAAAATCTTGGCATTGATCATGAAGAAATAAATAAAGAAGACATTGCTAACGATGATGTCCTAGGAACGAACAGTGAATATTAATGATAACGAAGTAAGAAAAGAAGAAAACTTCAATATTCATGAAGACGACGAAAGGAAGAAGGAACTTCTAATATTAATGAAGAATAAGCGAGAGAAAACTAGCAAAAAGCGAGAAAAGGAGGAAAGACAAAAAAAAAAGGACTTTGATATTAATGGTGAGGAAACAAGCAAGAAGAATAGAATGAAACTTTGCTATTGATGATGAAGAAGAAGAAGAAAAAAGAGCAAGAAGAAGAAGAAGAAGAAGAAGAAGAAGAAGAAGAAGAAGAAGAAGAAGAAGAAGAAGAAGAAGAAGAAGAAGAAGAAGAAGAAGAAGAAGAAGAAGAAGAAGAAGAAGAAGAAGAAGAAGAAGAAGAAGAAGAAGAAGAAGAAGAAGAAGAAGAAGAAGAAGAAGAAGAAGAAGAAGAAGAAGAAGAAGAAGAAGAAGAAGAAGAAGAAGAAGAAGAAGAAGAAGAAGAAGAAGAAGAAGAAGAAGAAGAAGAAGAAGAAGAAGAAGAAGAAGAAGAAGAAGAAGAGTTGATTGTGTTATTTAAGAATTAGGAGTTTGAGGGCTTGAGGGTTTGGTTCTGTTTTGGATAGAAAGTATGTCAGTAGTTCCATTGTTAAGTCGATCTCGACGGGGCGAAGCTCACGATGATGTTAGAGAAAGTAAGCTCCCGAGGAACTTGAATTGAGAATAAAGAAAGAGGGTTTAGTTGTACCGCGTCGACGTTGTGCGCCGTTATTGACGAGGCGCTATGACCCGTATTTGGTAACTGCGCGGATGTCTCTCATGTTTCTCTTGTATTTCTCTCTCTGTAAATATAGACTGAAGCATAGTCACAGATATTCATTTATATACTCGATGTACGTGTACATAATGGTGTGCAGTTATAGAGTACACAAGTGTAGTTTAACTACCAGCCGTTACTATCGCATCTATGGCATTCAAACACTTACGGGATTACCTCTCATTTTATATAAATCTATATATATGTATATATAAATTTTATACAGTGAGAGATTTTAATAAACACATGGTTGAGAAACACTGGCAGTACCAACTGGGATTCAGATAATGCATTTAGATAAATTCTGTACAACTATTTCCTCTCATGTGTATGTGTATCGAATTTTCATAGATACATTAAATCATTTTTTAAATTTATGCGACCCACTTTTTTCGTCTACGTTTTAATAAATTAATAATTCATGATAATTTTAGCTTATTACTTATTATGTTACTTTGCTAAATTTTTTAAAATTAATCATTTCAACATTTTGACAGTTGATTAATCAGTATCAGGAGGTTTTTCATTTTCTGACGGCTGACGGCTCTAATTTTTTTATGATAATTTAAATTAAGACGATGGAGGTTTTTTTTTGGTTTAACTCTTTCGAAACTTCGTTCAAGTTTTAAGAAGGATAATTTATTTGTTCTACAGAAGCAAAAAAATTTAATGAAGATTTTAAAATTAGGATTTATCATCTTGAATTAAAAATTTTTGACTGATTGGAAAATTAAATACTCAAATGTAAAATAATTGACATTTTAATATTTGTCGAATTTAAATTCTTGCATTTGAAAATTTTTCACAAATTAGGGAGATAAGTTCTGTTACTTTTTTTGGTTGAAAAAAAAAATTTTTTTTTGCTTTATTTTTCAACAAAAACTTTCTGCTAAATTCAGCTTTTAAAATATTAAGATTATCAAAATTTTTTAATTTTTTAACCATAATATCTTAAAAAAATTCAAATTTTGTAATTATTTTAATTTTATCAAACACTAAAACGAAATTTAAATTTTTGATTCGAATTAAATTTTCATTTTGAAGTTTAGTAATTTTTTTTTTTTAATTTTGAAATTTTTTAGGAAATTTAACAAACTACGTTATTGAATTGTTACAAGTAAATAAAAAAAAATTTTTAAATTTATTTTTTGGTAAAAGTTACTAATAAAACGATTGACTTGATTCAAAAGGTAAAATTTTGAACCAGAGTATAATTTTGAAGAATTTGATTTTATAAAATGAAGCCAATATTATTGAACTAAGAAATTTTTTCGGTTTCGACAAATTTAACTTAATTCAAAATTTTTTTATTGAGAGATAAGAAATTTTTTTTATAAGTATAATGTTTCAAAAATGGAATATTTTTATAACAGCTCAAAATAAATCAAAGAAATAAGAAATTATTATTAATAAAGAAAAAAATGTTTTTACATTAACGCAAATAATGAAAAATAAAGAAATAAAAATTTGTAAAGAAATAAAATTTAAAACGCTTTCAAGCATACTTTATTTGAAATAGTACATCATTCTTGCATTAACGCTCATTTTTCTCTTGTTACTTTAAATTCATTCTGCTGCACAAGTCTTTTACTTTTTACTGTAAAATCCGTTTTTTTTTTTTTTAAGATATATTTATGATGATGAAAAATAGACTAACGGCGTCAAAGTGACGGGAGTTGTCTTCTGGAGATAAAAATGAAATAGAAACGTTTAATTACTGATTATATCAAGCGAAAGCGATTTAATACTTCACTTAGCAATTTATGCTATATTAATTGAATTAATTAAATCATTATTTTGATTGGAGTGTATTAAATTTAAACTGATTCATTTGTATCACTGTCTCATAAATCAATAGTTCCGCCCTATATTTTATCTTCAACATTAAATGTCGCGTGAATTACAACTGTTGCCTACTGATACATTTTAATTTAATACTCTAAAAGTTATAAACTTTATTCTCAGTTCTCGAGTATTTTGTAAAATTAATAGAGGTATGATATGACTTTGTTTTATAAAATATTAATTTAAGTAGTAAAGTCATCATCATATTACGTGAGTGTAATTAACATAGAAGGGGTGAGATTGTAATTATATTTGTTTCAATTAACACAATTACTCTGGTGTCATAATTTAATTTCCGAGGTGATAATTGAAATCGCTCATGCTTCTAATGGAAAGAGCACGGATTATTTTGGAAAAAAAAATACAGATAGTAATAATAAAATTACTTCGTAACGTCAAGAAAATAAAATTTATTCAAGAGAATACCGACTTTTTTTAACAACCGATATCCCCTCTTTTTTTCGCGTCGCACTCACTGCGAGAAACGGTACTATCCTTATTGCGCTCATAATTATGAAGCTATAGCTTAATATACATATTTATAATGTTTGTGAAACATATAAAATATGTAGAAAATTCATGTAAATACTCAAATAAAAGGTCTCGATAAGTGTTATGTGACATAATCGAGTATCATTAAAAATATCATTAGTTGACTCTTATCAACGATATCTTGTTTTTGTTTAAACCTCGTAATTGTTTAATTAATGACATTTGTAACGATATAAGCTCATCTTGATGATACACTTATCGAGACCTTTCATTTGAATACATACATGAATTTTTTCATCTATTTCATACATATGATATTCGTTAAAGATACAAAATATATAAATTATTCATGTGGGTACTCAAATGGAAGGTCTTGGTGAGTGTAATATCGAGATGAACTTCTATCTTGAAAAATATCATTAGATGACAAGATTCAATGTCATTTCTAAATTATTGACATTTTATAAGATATAAGCTTATTTCGATGTTATACTTATCGAGACCTTTTATTTGAGTACCCACATCAATTTTTCATTTTACTTATATTTGTGAAATATATAAAATAAAACAGAACCAAAATTTTGAAAAAATTAAAAAATTTGTTTTTGAGAAAAAAATTTTTGTTTAATAATCCGAATTCAATAAAAAATTCAATTAGAAAAAAAAATTTTCGAAAAAAAATATTTTTTTGATTTGTATAAAAAAATATTTAAATTTCGAATTTTGTCAGAAATTGAAAAACGGTTTATTAATTGTGATTTGTAAAATCTCTTAACCTTTCGTTGGTCGTATCTTTTTTAGTTTCTTGCTCGCACTATAGCGAGTCTCTATGTGTTGAGTAGTTGTTAGGCGGTATCACGCTCATAGAGTGACGTCTAGGGTTAATACGCACTTTATAATTTTTAAACCAGTCAAAACTATTTTTTTTATTCTTATTTAAAAAAAGAGATAAAAAATTTAGTCCACGGAGTGTAATTTATTAATAATATAATTTAAATCCGTTTCGGAGTGAATTTCACCCCGGAAGGAAGTAAATCAATTGAAAATCATCCACTCCGCATTCATTCCCAAAATTTTTTACAGAATAGATTATACATTGAGTTAAAATTTATAGTTATAAAGCAAGCATAAAAATATTTTAAAGTAAGAATTTAGAATCTCGGAAAGAAAATTTTCAAAGCAACAAAATCGGTTTTCTTTCTACGACTCTTCTTAGTTCAAGAATATTTTTCTTGAATTAAATTTATTTTTTTTCTACGTAAAATACTTTAATTAATTAAATATTTTTATGCTTGAAAAAACTTCAATTTAACCAGAGATTGTAAAAAATCATGATAAAAAAATTCTATAATTAAAAGATCTTTTGCACAAGAGAACATATTCTAAAAATAAAAATTCTAGGTCTTTTATTAAAAATAATTTCAGCATCCATGAATATGCAATGCTCATATTAAAACGTATCCTATTTTGGTCAAGTATATGATCAACACACTAGAGTTGGTACCAAAAGAGTTAGTACTTATGTTGATGTTCACATTCGCTGTTCGCTAGTGCAGGAAACGGTTCCCGACCTTGACCTTTAACCACTGCCAGCGAGATCTTGCGTTTCGGGAGGTGACCTGAGGGTGGTAGTGACTCCGGACTTACTCCCAACCCCGTTCTATATCGATTCCGCTTTTTTAATACCGCGCGCGCATCTTTATAGTTATTATGCAGCTTTGCAATTTTCTTAATCTCCAAAAATTAGAAATGGTCTCCAGGGAGCTTTCGATGACATCGAGATGAGATATTGGAAAATTTAGGAAAAAACATATATAAAAATAACTCAGTCTCAAATCAATAATTTGATTTCGACTTTTAAAAAATTTCCCAGCCTTTAACTTCGCTAGAAGTTGATCAAAAAAATCACGAGGACGAATGTGACAATTCATAACATGTGTCTATATCTGGACTGCATGGCCATTTTTCTGGCAACTAAAGTGTCATTGTTCTTGGTTTAATGGGTCGCGTTGTAGTGTCACGTCGTGTCGTTACCGTTAATGGAGTGGCAGGTGGCATTTACTGTGAACCACGCTTCTCGTAAATCACCGTCGAACCGCCACTTTCTTTATTTTCATTTTCTGTCTTTATTTTTTGGTAATTTGTGTGTGTGTGTGTCTGTGTGTGAGGGAAAAAGTAATGCCTTCAATAAGAGAATCGATGCACGAGGTGTACGATGTAAGTTGATTACCTCTCTCGACCAGCTATTTAATTATCACTGAAAAATTTTTTTTTATCCTTGAGCGAGGAATTTATTTACAGCTATCAATTATTGTAAGTAATAGTCAGCCTTTGACATTAATACTACGAGAACGTTAACGATGGAAATTTTTTTTTCAATTATCCTTTTTTGCGGCGATCTATTTTAATAGAAGGATGCTGTAATTATTTTTTTATGAAAAGGTGAGTCATTTTTTTTTTTTCATTAAAATTTTTCTGGAAAATTATTAATGTTCATTTTTTTTTACGCTTGGAACAATGAGACTAATTGGTATGAAGATAATTTTGGTAATCTATGTTATAAAGAGAATAAGCAATATTTTGTGACCAGTGTATTGATATGATAAAATGGGTTTTTATGGTTAAATTTGGTATCGTTAGAAAAGTCTTAACCTGGAATTGTGCCTTTTCATGGTTTCATATCATCCTCACCAATAGTCAATTTATGATGATAAGTATTTAGGCTGCATTCGAAAATGCTCTATCTCTAGATACATCATTAAGAAATTACCTTGTATCTTGTGAACTATTGACATTTTTAAAGATATAAGCTCATCCTGACGGTACACTCATCAAGACTTTTCATTTGAGTACCCACATCAACTTTTCATATATTTATATATATTATATATATGTATATATGAAAAATATATGAAAACGCATGTGGGTACTCAAATGAAAGCTCTTGATGAATGTAATATCGGGATGAGCTTGTATCTTCAAAAATGTCAATAGTTAAAAAAGTACAGTGCAATTTAATAGAGCAAAATTTTAATTTTTTTTAGTTTTTACAAAGTGACTGCAAGGTTGCTAGTAACAATTAAGTGTCACGGTCATTTGATTTTTTTGGCATAAAAATCAAAAAATTAATTTCCTTAACTATTTTAGTGTAAAAAAAAATTTTTTTTTAAATTTACTTTCATGGAAAAATTGAAATTTTTTGTTTTGAATTATTTTATTTTTGATGAACTTTAACAAATCATAAATCTTATTTTTATTAGCTGAAATATTATGTTGTGAATGGTGAAACTAAAACTTAACTGCAAAAAATAAATAACATGAGTATTTTCTTGTAATCTATAAAAAAAAAAAACGGTGATAATTACTATAAAGACAATTTTTTTCAGAAGGACGAAAGTTAGCAGAATAAATAAGAACTCAACGGAAATGATTCGGGAGGGTGGATGGCAAAGTCTGAAATTGACAGTAACGAGACTCAATTGTCCGTCAGACGCAGGAGATATTGAAGATGTTGTCGACATACAGGGTCTACATTAAAGTCTGAGGGTATACTCCGTTCCCACTAGTTCCCGACACTGTCATTCGCATCCACATTGCATCCTTGTGAATGTGAAACCACCCAATTGTTTTGCAACAAACTTTCCTGTAATGCTCAAAGATGCTGAAAAAACTCCAATATTAACATAAACTTTTGTACGTTAAAAAAAGAAACAATAATTTAAAGTTGTCATAAACACTAATTCTATGTTAATAATGAAATTTTCTATTAATTTTAATTTTAATGTGAAAAGTTTTTGGTTTAAACTTGATGTTTTATAAAAACTATGAAACATTTACCATAACTAGCAACCTTCAATTGCTATATAACTACGGATAATTAGGAATCGGCTGTTGAGGTGCTTGCCTGAGATTGAAGGTAGTACTTGACATTGGTTTTTATTTAATAGGAGATGTTCATTTACGTTCTAACAAAAAAAATCAAAATAAAAATAAAAAATTAAAAAATGATACTAAATTATTTTTTTTATTCTAATACATAACTTGACATGGTCATAAAGCTGAAAATTATCTACGGATGATCATATGTACAAATTTTTTCATGAGGATCGATAATTCTAAAAATAAGGTGAGATAATCGTGCGTATAAAATATGTAATGTAAAAAAATTCTAAAGTTAAAGTGAAAAAATAAATACTGTTTGATTAAGTGTACTCATAAAGAAGCTCCTTCATAACTTATAACAACTTACACACATGAAATGTTGAGGGTAAAAAGATAACGAAAAATAAAGCTAAAAATGTGTATGACGTACTTTGAACGTTAATCAGATTCGTAGAGAGCCAAGGATATAAATCTACGGTTAGTATGCAAGATATTATGCAAAGTTGTTTAATATAAAGCTTTTGAGAGTCGTTATACTTAAACTACATAATAAACTTTATAAACCTTTTGAAAAGTTGTCGCACATTATCACTTAATGCATGTTGGGAAATAAATTATTCAACGTCTGCACACTTTAATAAATTATAATACTTCTGCTAATTTCTTGGTGTTGCTTTTTAAATTAATTTCTTCAGCATAAACCAAAAAAAAAAAATTATTTCAATACCTTTTTGCTTTAAATTTTCTTGGATAATAGACGAGAGCTGGAGATTCCATAGATCCAATAACTCGATTTAACAAGTCCGGGTATAATTCAAATAAGAAGAGAGAGCCTTCAGAGTTTGTCTTCCCTTCGACTCGAACTCCTACTCCAGTTCACATCGCCACAAATTCTCAATAAAGTTTGATCAAGTTCTAACTTTCTCATATAATACCAGTCTACTCGTTTAAATGTCTAACCACCCAATATAACTTATTCGTATAATATAGAATGGAATATTCGAGTTATTACCATGGTAAAACTACCCGCGGGTGATAAAAAAAATGAAAGGGAAATTAATAAGAAAGTTTTAGTTTATGAAATCGATAATTTTCTTTTTTTTTATTTTAATTAATAGATAATGGTTTTTTAATACAAAAAAAAAAAAAAAGTAAATTTAAATCAAGAACATTTAGGTCTTCTAAAATTGATTCTTGGAATACGAAAGCTTTTTTTCTTGATTTAAAAAAATTTTTTTTTACATAAAAACATTAAAGAACTTTAATTAAGAAAATATCTTTTTTATTTTAGAAAATAATTTTTTTTTTTTTAATTGAGAAAGAAAAAAAAAAAAAAAAAAAAAAAAAACAAAAACTGTTATAGCAGAAAAAACTATCATATACAGGGGTTTAGTTTGGTATAATAAAATTTCCACAGAAATAAGAGAAGAAACTAGAATCAAAATTTTTAAATTATTATAGAAAAGATACATCAAAGAAAATATAGAATACTTCGAGAAATTAAATGATAAAATGTCAATAAACTGTAGATAGTATGTGAAGTCCAAATGACGAAAGTAAAATATGTTTTAATGAATTGTATAAAACTAATTGTAAAACGAAAATAGCTATTATTATTATTATTAATCATTCGTAAAAGTCATTTTAATTCACATGATGATATTTTTCTTTTTCATTGAAACTAGTTTTAAACAGCACTAACTCGCTATCGAAATGACGACCGATAATTGGCAACTGTCCGATGATGTTGACTGTAACTTAAATTACTTGACATATATAGAATTATTCTTGGGTAGTCGGTAGTAGTGTTTGTGACCTACTTGTAGACTTACTTGTTTAGCTTCCCTTAACGTTGTATTACATTTAGAGAAAATACACAATTTAAAAGGATTTATTGATACATAAAACGATTTTAAAACTCAATATCCAGCCATTTAATTGGAATTCTTTACAAACTTTCATTTTGTTTGATACAACCTTTACTTTTTTTTTCTTGCTTCTGTAAACTTAATCGAATATTGGCGTATTTACAGTGTCCAAGTTTAAAATGTTATTTGACAACGTTTATTTTTAAGATATTTACTTCACGTAGGAAATATGATTGTGAAACTTTAATTTATAAATATCAAACAGAATTAAAAAAAATTTTTTTTTAAACTTTTTAGTCTGAATTTGAATTGATATTTTGTCAAAAATGAACTGAAAAAAATTTGTTGACACAAAAGTAATTGTTAATTCTAAAAAGCAGAATACGGGCAGCATTTCAGGAATTTTACTTCGAAAATCCACATCAGTTGCCTTCGAAAAGGTGCTGCTCATTAGTCTTGGACTTGAGTTTAGTTTAGCTAAATTTATAATGGCAAGTTACACAACAATAATGCAGTTTGAGAAACTAACAAAATATCGTTTAATTGGAAATTTAATCACCCGGTTGTGTAAACGCATCCCAAAGTTGAATACATAAAACGAAATTTATTTCTGTTATTTAACAAATATTTAAATATTGGTTCCTACATTTCAAAGAGAAACTTAAAAAAAATACTGAGTCCGGTTTAAAAATTCGAATCGAAATATTTTTTTAAATCAAAAGTTTATGAAATTGTAAAAAAAATATAAAAACCTCAATATCGAAAAAGTTATTTGTAGTGGTTAGTGTAACCAATAACGACGATTTAAAAAAATCTAAGAGATGTCAGTTACTGCGTTCCATAGTGAGGCAGCCGTTTTTTTTTAATGATTTTTTCTAGTCTATATATTTTTAAATTATCCATAATTTAAACTTTCTCGTAATTTTTATTATAAGCTCTATGAAAAAAAAAAAAAAAAAAACTTAAATCTTCAAATAAAAATAAACGGTTTATTTTCCAAAATATCTAACAATGGGGTATAGGATATCTATTTCCATGACCTTGTGTCTTTGATCACAAAATACCTACTACTGAAAAAAAATGATGGTTTACGTTTCACCGAGCGTAATCAGTTGAGCATACCCTCATCCCTTTTATTCGATATATGCCTTGTAACTTACTTGTTTCGCTCGATAACTTTGTTACGAAAATATTTCATAGAGTTTTTCATAAAAATATCTTCTGGAACGTGAAAGTTTCAACTAATTTTTTTGCATTGAGAGCAACTTAATTGATAAAAATCGGCTTTGATCTTTTAAGAGTAATATACTTGATACTTGATTTTTTTACAAAAATAATAATGACAATAATAATAAAATTAGAAAAAGACTGACCTTATTTCGCGTTCATTATTTTAAATTATATTAATAATTTAATGAGAAGTATTGAATTTTTAATAAAACAGTTTATTGAGTGGCCACTCGAATAATTAATTATTCAACAAGTTATTTTGAATACGTCAATAATTAAAACCTTATACTTCTAATTAAATATTGTGATTAAATCGGTACAAAAGTTAAAATAATTATTTAAATTAAAAAAACTGTGAAAGAAAAAATTTTTGAGGACAGACACGTGTCATACACTTGGGGAAGTGGTTGCATCCCAGTGACGTCACATCTGACGTCATACAAGCGGTCGCATAGCAACGTAGCTGCAAATCCCGGAACGACAGCGGAGAAAAGCACCAGCAGGAGCAGAAGCAAAAGCAGGAGCACGCGTTCTGCCCGGGCCATCCCGGCTAAACTACCCCTACTGTTGTCTCTTGTTCTCGTTTCAACTTCCTACTCCATCTATATCTCCCTCTCCCTTATCCTTGCACTCACCCTCATTCGCTTCCTATGTATATTCCCGTTTTTATTAACTTTTGGTTTTTAAGCTCTCATTGGATCAAATATCGAGTGTGCTCTCTCCCTGTCATTCATTTCTATATCGAAAAATTTATATTAATTAATATCCGCTTCCAGTTTTATTTTTAATTATGTTAAATAATATAGGATTGCATTTTTCGTTCAATAACCAATTATTGTATTTATAAACTGTTTTAACAGTTTTCATTGTATTGTTATAATTTTTCTTTTTGAATTTTTTCCTGTTTTAATTAAAATAGTAGATTTTATTGCTAGACATGGAAGGTAATAATTGATTTTATGGAATTGAAAATTATCCCTATCAAAAAAATCCCTATGGAAAACCAGCCTGGGTTCTCACATGGCGTTTCCGGATAGATTCCTATAGGGTTTCCTAAATAGGAATCCAGGGTAGGATCCTACATAGATTCCCATATTAATCAGGCGAAAAAAAAAACAGTTGATTAGTTTATTATTTTTTTAGAAATTTAAAATTTCTCATTTCACTCATTTGCGTTTTCCTGCTGCATCGCGCTCAATCATGCTAGGTATTAAATTAAGTGTCGACAAACTTATCTGATATTTGATTCTTGCAGAGTCAACAGTACTATACACAGAAAAAAAAATTAACTTGAATCAAGAGAAAAATTCTTAAATCAAGAAAATAATTTTGAAGAGTTTCATCGTCTTGGATCAAGACAAATAATTTTTGAATTAATTAAAATTTACTTAAACTAAGAATAATTTCTTGGTTTGAGAATTTTTCTACTCAGATCAAGAACATGAAATTCTTCAAAATTATTTACTCAATTCAAGTAAATTTTTTTTTCTGTGTATTAATCAGAAAATATTTCAAATAACTTAATCTTGGGAATTTGGACAATAAATGAAGATGTTGTATTATAAAAATTCCAACTTTTCGTTGATTTATTTCACCTTCATCAAACGAACTAAAAACCAAAAAGTTTTAGTTTTAGAACATAAATATTTGACATATAAAACAAAAATAAATAAAAATAACAATAGTTACTCTTATGGTTAACATTCTCGTTTAGTTTTTAGATAGTCATCAAATATTTTAGAGTAAAATAGCATATTCATAATCTCAAACATTTTCTCAAATTATAATATTTACCCTTCGTTGATTGCGTCTATTTTAGTTTCTCGCTCGCACTATCGCGAGTTCCTATAGGTTAAATAGTTGTTAGGCGGCAATTCGCTCAAAGCGCGACCAACGAAGGGTTAACAACTTGCTTAGATTTCTCTCAAATAGCATTCAAGTTAATAAATAAATAAGATAAAATAAAATTCAACATTGTCTGTCTGTCAAGTGCGTTTACAACTGATTTAATCAGAAAAATTGTCAATTACGAAATTAATAACAATAATTAAAATGAAAGTAAACACATACAAATGAACAAAACGTTTTACCGTATTAAACAACATTAACAAATAAATAAATCATCCTCGCATGAATGTGTAATCATACGGACGTTAAGTGGAGTCTTTTGGGAACTAGAATCGCGTGTAATACGCATATGCACGAAAAACGATGGATTTCGCATTCACATTGAGCATTAAACATTACACATTGCATAGGAAGTATTACACTTGAAATGAAGTTAACTCTCCAAAGAATAAAGCTCTTGGCAAACTGCATTAAACCTCTGTTATAATTATAATTATAATTATAGTTATAGTTATAGTTATACATAATAGCATGAGCCTTGAACCGTGATATTATTCGAGACGGTACTCAGTTAGAATGAATACGATCCGGGTCTGCATTGAGATATATTTTTATTTATAAATTTTACATTTTACACTTAGGTTCCTTTGGGGTCTTTTGATCCGTACTTTCAATCCTCAATTTATTATTACAAATTCAGCCGTCTAGTCTGTCATGTGGATAAACAAACCGATGTAAAGAACATACACAGAAAAAAATGACATGATTCAAGTGAATATTTTTCTTTAAACTTTCAGTCTTGTTTCAAAGTTTGCATTTTTTTATTGAAGAATATTACTACTCTTGAATGGAGATCGAAAAAATTTCCATTCAAGAATTTGATACTTCGAGTATTTTATTGTTCCTTAAAAAAGTACATATTTTTTCACCCTAAGTGTTTTTTTCACTTGGTTTGAGGGAGCTAAAATTGATTCAAGATAATACCGACTTCTCTTAAGAATGCCACATTTTTACAATAGAGTTATTATGTTGTTTTCTTCAAAAATATATCTGTATATTTTTTAATTAAAAAGTGAATTTCTACAATACTCGTATCGAATCCTGATTATAAAATCAAATACATTTTTTTACATTTTAATACACTGTAGATTGTATTTCTTACATAAAAATAATTTTTCTGTGATGATATCAGGATCATTTTATTTAATGAACATTTTTTTAATTATAAAAAACTAGTTATTGTTTGATATCTTGAATATTTTAAGACTAAATTATAAACGATAGATATTTTTATTCATTTTATTTATTTATTCAGATTTAAATGCCAAGGTAAAAGCCAGATAGCAAAGGTATAAAAGAAAAAGAATAAAGTACATGTAAAACCATAAACATAGACATTTTTCAATTTGATAGATACTAAATGATACCATAAATAGAATCAATCATGAATTAGAGCAATAAAATTTTATGAATTTCAGTTTACTTATCTAATAAACTTTGTAGAATTTTTGTAGATTCTAGACTTTAGGTGATATAGTGAATAAAAATTTTCAATTATATCGCGTTACAGATGCCATAAGAGCATATAAATTTTTATTTTCCCGCTTACGCCCTTATGGCATCTAAAACTTGATATACATTCGTTTTAATCTCTAGTTTGAAAAAATTGAGAAGGAAAAAAAAATTTTTAGTGTTAAATCTCGAAAAAACTAATTTTTTGCAAAAATGTAAAAAAAAATACAACATATATACCTACAGGTAATTTCTATGAATTTTTTTTTTGTAGATTTTTTCTCTTGAATCAACTTAATCATCTTATCAGTGAATTTACTGAAATGTTAAAACCGAAGATTCCGAATATTTTATTCTCTTCCATTCAAAAATTGACCCACTTGAAAACAGACTGTAGCAACTTAAAAATTCGCTTTCTAATCGTTGAAATAAAATTTTATGTCTCTAAAGTAGAAATTTAAGTTTTCTGAGAAAACTTTGAATGTTAGATAAATATAAAATATGTAGTCTGTTAAATTAATACTGAATATACGCCAAAAGCATTTTAATAAAAAGCAATAGACGTTTATATAAAGATGAACGTAATCGTAAATTAGGATGATAATTGGATAGATATTGAATAAGGAAACAAATGTATTGTTTTAGCGTGCTCAAATAAATATCATTATTTAACTTTTTATTCACAGATCGGAAACATGGTACAAGGATCGACTTGTATTCACGTTCATACACCGCGTCGTGCCCAATTTCCATATGCAAAACGATGCCGTCGTCGTCGCCGTGTATAGTAGTTGCAGTCGTTATATTCGTTGGTAGCTGGATAGGACGCAAGATATATGTATATATGTATAAAGTAGATAGTAGCGTATAGTGAGACCAACTTGTTTCGATCGCGTACAAAGTAGACCGGATATGGATATATGTATACGCGACTACGATATTTTGCATGTAAGATATGTTTTACTTTAAGGAAGCTTTATAAGATCACACTGGAAAAGAATTTAGTTTATATATAGAAGGGTTGCTATAGATATACTTGGTATATATTTATATTATTGTATGTATGTGTATAAAAAAAAAAAAAAAGGGGAAACATCAAACTTGGAGAGATGTTACATAAGTAAAGTTAGAACGAGTTCAAATTTTAAGTTTTGTTTCAAATAATTCTTTTTCTTTTTAATCTTACTGTTGTTATTATTAGTTTATAAAACAAATTATAAGTTGAATTCACGGTACTAAAAAAGTCATTTTATTCATGTGGATAAAATTATAGCTTAACGATGAGTACTTTCCTTAGTTGACTCTTCAGAATTACTACTTTGATTTTTTGTACCATAAAAAATTAAAAAATTTAGATAGAAGATTTTTTTCTTGATCCCCTACCCGAAAATACGCACTTTCTGGCAGCTCTTCGCTCCAGAAAGTACGATTTTTGTGGCTTACTTGAATTACAGCGCGCTCTGGCGGACTACGTTTTTTTTTCTGGCTCGCTAGTACAATAGCTATATTCACAAGTATGCTGTTTACTATATTCATTCGCTTGTCAAACTTTTGGAGGTTGTGAAAGTGCGAAAGTGTTAATGGCCAGTTGTGCTAATAATATTGATATGGATGATTCATCATCTGATGATTCCTTGGACGAGGAGGAGGTTTTGAGGAATTTTGATCAAGAAGCTCAAGAAATTGCCCGCACCAAGACAATTTATTAATTTATGTGTTTTTTATTCTCAATTTTTCATTTCAGGATTTAATGATCGTGCAACTAATTGTAAATTATTGATGATATATTTTTTTAAGCCCGCCCCATAATTTTTTTTTTTTTTTTTTAAAAGGTTATAAAATAAAAAAAAAACATTTTTGATAATTCATTAGAAAATAATGAAAAGTATAATTCAAATTATGAAAATTAAATTACCTGACATTTCAAAATTTTTAGTAATTTTTTTTTTGAAAAAATTTCACTTAAAAAATAAAAAAAAAAATTGTCACACGTAAAAAACTTGAAAAAATATAAGTGCAATTTTTTATAAATATCTTTTTAATTGTAATTTAATTAATAAAAAAAAACAAAAATTTTTTAGACGTCTGCTAACTTTAGTTTCATTTCAAATTACATTTTTTATGTTTTCCTTTACAGTAATTTATAACGTGTGAAAAAATTTCTGATACAGCAAAAATAATTTTCAACAATTAAAAACTTATTTTCCTTAATTTCCAACAAGAAAAAAACTGTCGATATTATTTACTCTTCTTTTGAGTTTTGTTAATAGCCGTTTTGTAAAACGTGTAAAATTATAATTTGTTTATTAGAATAGAGAGATTATGTTTTTATTATTAATAATCTAAAATTGACTTGATTTAAATTTACCCTTGGGAAAATCCTGGACTCCGGCGAGCTTTACATCGTGCCGGTGGTAAAAGTAGTCAAAAGTACCCGTTACATTGTCAGTAAATAAAGTGAGAAACAGCGTTCGGAATTTATGCTATGGGGTGTGGTGGACTTGGTTGGAAATTCTAGCGAACGCTAGGTCAGGGCAAAACAAAACATACGCATGCCCATTCGCCACATCGTTTTTTGTTGATTTTTCGCAATACCCAATTGCATGGCGTTTTAAAGAGAGCACTCGATAGCGGCGCAATGTAAATTTAATTAAATAAAATTTTCATTTTTACCCTCCAGCTCGTTTTATTTTAGTTATTAAATTTTATAATGAAAAAAAAAAAACCATAGTTTCTTCAGTCTTGGTTGTTTTTACCTTTTTGGACATTACTGCGTTAGCTAGTTTCCCTTTAACAACAATTGCTGACGCAGATCGGTAATTGAGACCATCCCAGTAATTGCATTTGCTAGACACCCTCGCGTCAGGCACGTACTCGTTGTTCTCTATCCCGGAATACCAATGAATGTGTTCTCGTTACGCTTCGATATATATCCATATCTATATCTATATCTATATAAATATACATAACATATAATACATATAATACGCTGATATAACTGAAATTATTCATTATTGGAAATAGTATGTAAAGATGCAAATTAGTATTCTATTCAATCATGTATTTAAATTACTTATTCACAATACATCTTTTTACTTTAATTTTTCATTTTTACATTTTTTACTGAATTCATAAGCGCAAGATATGCTTTGGCAATGCAATTTAATATTATAATTCATCAGGAGCTTAAATTATTTGCTACTATTTTAAATTTTCAAATACTATATTCAGAGTATTAACTTTATTAATTTTTTTATTAACTCTATTTTTTGAGGCAGTAAAGTAAAATTATGATATTCAAGAATTTTTGTGTCATACTCGCTCAGTAAGTTGAATTTTCGAATACTGGGTGGCGTCCGCAAAGATACTCATTTCTAATTTCTAAGACCCCACTTCACCGTCTATTTTTTTCGATCTAGGCCACAAAATGTAACTCCCCTTCTTTTCTCCTGTACTTTAATTTTATCAAATACAAGAGAACTGAAGCCGATTCTTTATTCTAAGTCTATAATGAACGACTTCGACTAAAAAGCAGCCTCCAGCAACCAAATTGCCAAACAGATAAATCAAGAAAACCCCGCGATAATGGTCCATCCCAATATTACTATTGAGCGGTTTGTTTGGCTGTATTTTTAAGTTCTTCTTTACGTCGTCATTATACCACTTTTTCATGATACCCTTTTCAACAAGCCTTATCGCAGCTTTATTCATTTTGACCAAGAAAGGAGAGTCTTTTTTGACAGCATAAGTCTTCCAAAAACTGACCAGAGGCTCGTCCAAAAAGTGAAAATTCGCTTTTTTTGAAGCATTGTAGTTCTCATTAGAAGCTTGAAGGGTATTTTGACTTTTGATGAATTTCGCATAACTGCCGTCAATACTGCAAGCAACATTTCTAAACTTCTCCATCAATGACATGCATTTTCTGAAATCGACTTCAACCACAGCTTGATCCAACAACCGTCTTTTGGACTCCAATTTCGAGCTGTTCAAAGTTTCCCACTCCCACTCTTTGGTCATCAGTGTAAGATTACTTTTGTCCAATTCATCTAAAGAGTCAATTTCATCGTAGAATTCCGGAGCGCTTAGATCATTGATCAATTGGCTCTGAAAAATAGTCACCAGCAGAAACGCCCAATAGATCAAAGATATCCAAAAAATTCTAGCAGGGCTCTTTTCGCCGATTCGATTCACAATCTGAAACAGCAAAAGCTTCAGAATTTTCATCATAATGTCATCTTCTTTACGGATCATCAAGAACAGAGTGAGTGCAATAATCGCGATAAGAATTAGAACCAAAGTAAGCCCCGAGTTTGAGTGCAAAATTGTGACAATTCCTGGAATAGGATCGTCGTTGCTTGGAACGACGACAACTATTTTTGACCTCCATTGCGGATAAACAATATCCACGACAGCGGTATTTATTATTTCCCAATGAACCGCATTGCCAATAAAAATGGAACGGTTTGTTATTATGTCTCCGATAACATTAACACGGGTTTTATTTGGTAGATTTACAATGTAATTGATAAGCGGTACTTTTGCGGTCTTTAATGCTATAGAGAAGTTCATCCATTGTGATAAAAAACGGCAATAATTAACGTCTTTACCATCTGCTAATTCTATTGAATCGTTGTTCAGTCGTGCATGCGGTTGATGTTGGTAAAGCGAAATAGGAATTGAATAACCATTCAGGTTTTTTAGCTTGTCCGGAAACAATGTCGCTTCTTTGCCAGTTATTTCATACAATTTGCCCCGTTCACGATTTCCAAACTTTGTCTTTACTTTAAATGCAAACGGATCATAAGTGTAGGCAATTGTTTTGTTTTTTAACTTATCTAAGACCAACAGAACGACGTTGATGCTGTTGTTATGCCAGAATTCAGCCAGCAGTTGTTGGAGATCGTTGAGATCAGCAAAGTGGGTTATCCAAATGGCTATTGGGGCTGCTGAATTCCAGCAGTTACTCCCGTAAAACGATCGCCATTGAGACGGCTGAATGCTCCGTGTTTCCCGGAAAATTCCTATAATGTTGTGCATTTTGTAGCAGTTTTTGATGCTTGATTGGAAATTTAGTAACTGAGGTTGGTGGCTTGGTGAAGTTATGATCACTGGATGATAACTTTTGTATGCTTTTAAAATGACTTCTGAGTCTGCTGGTTCAATCTGAAATATCACTTCAGAAGAGTGTTGTTGAAGGAATTAAAATAGAAAATTATTTTTTTACCTGTTGGTCCAAAATGATGTCTATGTGTCGCTTGAATTTGAGGCTGTTGAAGTATTTTACAACAAACTTATCAACATCCTTTGAGTACTTTAAGTCATCGATAATTGCGCAGCCAATAAACACATTAGCAAAGCACCCAAGCGTCACAAATGCAACACCAATCGTGGCCATGACTGCTCAGATTATTTTTCTATGTCAAGACACCAAGTTCAGTTAAGCTACTGTCTGCTGTCGCTCCAATATGTGACCTCATTCGGCATACAATAACCACCAACTTTGAGTGATTTACGGCTAACTTATGGCACAATGTGATTTGTCATTTCACTTTGGTGATTTTATCGAGCGAGCTCGACCATCACTGCTCGATTAATGCCATACCAAAGCTCATAGTCGGCTATCTGCGGAGTGATCTATTGTTGTTTAGATAAATCACCCAAGTTTTAGTTTTAATACATTTTGGACTTGTTGAAAACATTTTAGGTTAATGGATTCATGGGAGAAATTTCGTGAGGAAAAAAATTATTTCTGCTGATGAAAAAAATTTTTGATCAATTATTGTCATGTATAACAAAATTTAGTTTAGTAGGTAATCGAACTAAAAATTAATGGCAGGTAAGCTCTTTAGAAGAGTAAAAATAATTTTTGATTTTGATATACTTTATTGATATTTTAAAATACATTTTTTCAAGTTACAATATTTGTCTTTATTAATTAATTTCATAATTTTTGTGCGTCAGGCTTCAATCAAATTTTTAGTAACTAAATTTCATGAGTCAAAAATTATTTTTATTTTATAAGTTAATTTCTCAAACTTAAATCTCTTGTAGTGAGATAATTCAGCGATCATGCGCTCTCTGTTGAAAATTTTCAGCGCTAGCTTTTGTCAAAACATTATATATTGGCATATCAAACCAGGTATGTCCTAATATAGATCATTTTTTACATCAGGACATAAAAAATGATTTACGACCATACCAAATTTCGTTCACTGATGAATCTCATTACTGAGAGATTTTTAGATCATTTTATACTTAATATAACTGACAACGATTTCTCCAATGAAAGTACTAATTGCTAAGCCTATTCCGATTCCAAAAATGATAAAAATCCCCTCAAAATGTGTCAAATTAAGCGGGCCAAAATATTTCGTCTTAGGTTTAAAAACTTTTCCAACATCATGGTTCCACTTAGAAATCAGCCCAAACTCAACAATATTCTGATAAGCCTTATCAAATTTATTTAAAAAAGGGAATCCTTTCCTAACGACCAAAGTCTTCCAAAAAGTAGACACAGGACTCTTGACGATATGTGCTCTTTTTTTAGAACTGATCTTCTTCTTTCCGATTTTTTCATTCAAAGAAAACACCTGGTACCTGATGATCGACTCTTCCGTAACACAAGCGACCCGTTCACTGATAGTAAGCCTGCGCAGGCAAGAGTCAAAATTGGTTCCCTGTTCAGACTTTTCTATCAATTTTCTGTTCAATAATTGTTTAGAGTGGTTTAAAGATTTGTAAACAATAGGATCAAGAATAACTGTCAGATCACTCTCTACGAGCTCGTTAAGAGTGTTGATGTTGGGATAAAACGGTGGATCAGTTAGCGCCTTCATTAAGTGGACTTGCCCCGCAGAGGCCAAAATGAAGGCCCATATGATCCAGCTTAGCATGAAAATGCGCTCCGAAACTCTGTTGCTTATTTCATGGCACTGCTGATGGATGACAATTCTTGCGGTTTCAAGCAGCGGATCGCGTTTTTTGATTATCAACAAACACAGCATCAAAACCACGTATGCTCCCAACATAGACATAGTCAAATCATGATCAACTGTTCGGAACAATCTAAAAATTCCCGGCATGTAGCTGGATATGGGAACGGCAATCATCATCGAAGACCGACCAAACGGTCTCAAGAACTCTACATCTCTGTCCAGAACCACATTAACTATTTGAGGATTTCCCAAAATTTCTGAGCGGTTTGAGACGATATCTCCGATTGGGCCAATCACTGTTCCATCTGGCAAGTTGTATGAGTAACCTGACAAAGAGATGAATGCGCTTTTGAGAACCACGGAGAAGTTAATCCAGGTTGAGATGTATTTCATGGCTTCCACGTCCACTCCTCGAGCCCCGATCAATGACGTGAAATTCGATAGATTCACAGAGCTCGGTTTCGCCTGATACATCGATACAGCAATTGGATACTGCCGGAGATTCTTCATCTTATCGGTAAAGAACGGTTCCATTGGATCAATAGAAACGACGCTCCCTTTGTTAATAGCGAAAGGATCATAAGTGAATGCTACGAATGAAGAATTCTGATTTATCATCATAACTACGTTGAGGCAATCTAGGACCCAAAAATCAGTCATGATTCCTTCGATTTCTTCATCTTTTTGCTTCGGTGGTAATTTTTGTTCGTCTTCTACGGAGTTTTCAAAGATCCATAGTAGGAAATTGGCACGTGAGTTCCAGGAGTGATTGAATAAATTTTTAAGCCCGCTGGGCTTAACGTTGTTAATGCTGCTATAAACTGCTACAACATGCCGGATTTTAATGTTTGTGTTTTCAATAAACATCGAGGTCGAATCGTTATCGGCCAGTAAGAAAGTCGCCCGTTTTATGACGTAGTTCATTAGCAGGGTGTTCCTGACAGCCGGATTAATCTGAAAGTAAAGTAGGTATAAAAGTGGCTATAAAAAGGAAAATAATTATTGAGATTAATGGAGAGTGGGTATTTTTTTGACGTTATTTACTGAAACTTGTAAATGTAGGTAATAAATTTTTTTAAGGGTGGAAAAATTTGGGTTGTTAAAATTGTAAAAAAAATTGTATATTGTTTTAGGAAGTATAATTTTAAAGAAGGAAGCTATTTAATTAAGAATTTTTCATGATAATTATTATGCAATTATGCCTTTTTTTTTTAATAAATACATGAAATATTGAAAATAGACGAAAATTCAATTTTTGAAGATTTGAAAAAAATTTTTTAAATCTTGAGCGACCTTTAAAAAATTTTTTGTCGAACCAATTTTTGGAGAAGACTCTTTAATCATTATATAGTACAATATTTTTGTAAAAGTTTCAAAAAAATATAAATAATAAGCAGTAGTAATAAAAAAAAAAAAATGATGGATTTATGTTTTTCCATACAAATATAATTCACCCTTATTAACATCAAGTACGCCATTTAAATTATTAAAAATAAACCTCTGTATATATTTGAACCCCAAATTTAATCAAAATTATATTTACCTCATCGTCCAAAACGACATAAACAGATGACGAATCGTCAACTTGTTTGAGATGTTTCTCGACCAACTCTATCATCAGTTCATCAAAACTCTCGTCGGTGGTTTTAGAATTATTAATAATATCCTTAGCGAAGGCTGATGATGATAATGATAATAAAGTGACTATTACTATCGTTATCCTTATCCCTATCACTGTCACCGGGAAACAAACGACCCGAGTTATTATGTTGAAATTCATTTTACGACTGTTCTCTCCTCGAGAACAAAACACTAATATTGTTAACATCGTAACTCGCAATAATATAAAGAGCCAGCGAGACAATTAGTACAACGATTAAAAGTATTTGCTTAATTTTTTAGGGTTTTTGTTACTATTTTTAATGGCCAAGTTAGATTATATCTTGTCATAATTTCCGTCGCTGGTTTAAAAAAAATATAAAAAGTCCGCTAAAAGCAATCGCTTAATTTTATTGACCTACTGTTAGATGTCAACGTAGAATGTCGACAATGAATTACATTAATAAAATACTTATAAGTATTGAAGAAGGAGAAGGAAAAGGAAGAAATAAAATTTACGTGTACTTAGTAGCATTTGGACGACTGTTGAGTGTCTGATGTATAAGAGGAACAAATGGAGGGTAGCAAAATGATTCAACTTTAAGTAATTAGCTTTGCCAAAGTAAAGAGTCTCGAGTCTCAAGTCTCGAATCTCGAGTATTAAATAAAAGAAGAAGATAAGAAATATTCACAAAAGATTTTTTAGTTTTTTGCTATTTTTAGCGACGGCTGAACTAAACCTTCAATCGTCTATTTAATTTCCTGAACATTCAAACAATGCATAAGTTTTCTTATTACGAAAGTTCGTTCAATAGATTTTTCATGATAAAAGGTAACGCAGTTGGGTGACTTTTGAGAATTATAAATCGAATTGAATTAAATAATAATATGATTATTATTATTTTATGTATATTGATAAAACTATGATGAGGATGAGGATGATCTCCATTAAAAATATAAGCATATACTTTCAGATTTGTTTGTTATTGTTATTACTTTTCACCCGTTGGTTGACTGCCAGTCTGAGTTTTAAACTGCCAGAAGCAACCATTGTTCGATGCCGAGCGCCAAATCTAATGAGCCTCACAGAGCTAAGTGAAGAAATCTAATGAATTCGTTGGCGCAATAATCTTCATTTCGAAATCATTATTTATTGTCTTTGTGTTATTGTTACATTGCTATGAGCGAAGCTCCTATCAAGTTCCCGGGATAAATTAGTTTTAATAATCTGGTTCTATGTTTAATTGACAGCATAGAATGTCGTGAATAATCTGTAATGTGAAAAATTTTTAAACTCGGTTCGGTGTAAATGACTCGACGGAAGGAAATTTTATTTTAAATAACAATAACCGTGAGACATCCTGCAATTTATAATGGAATTATAATTTTTTTTTTTTGATAATTATTCATAAATAAAAGTAAAAAAACAAAAAAAGTACCATTTATTTTTACTGTGAAAAATAATAAAAGTAAACAATTATTTGTTACTTTTTTCACCCCGTCATCTTTTCTACATTTTAATTTTTTTTTTCTTAACAACGTTTCAAAAGAAAGTTTAAAAAAAATTTAATTTTTTCTTTAAAACTTTTTCAAAATTTTAGTAAGATAAATAAGTCTCAAAATATTATAAAAAAAATTAATAAATTAAATTTTCAACGTTCTAAATTCAGACATTGAGAATTCAAAAAGTTTAGACCTTCAACTGTGCAAATTTCAAAAATTTCCTCTAACTTACGTGCAAAAAGTTTGGAAAATCCATAAGTGCACGTTTCATAATCTTTTTCCATACAATAATTATCTCGGACAAATATCAAAGACAAAATTATAAAAAAAGCAATCTAGTCTTAAGGCGAGGATACAAAAAAATCGATTATTATATTGGAGCTTAATTTCTTATCTGTACTAATCTTAAAACTAAAATGAGCTCTTAAGGATCGAAGCCGATCATATCTTCAATAATTTCTTTTCCAATTGAAGTCAATTAAAATTATTTTATTATTTATAAATTATATCAGCAGCTATACAATTATTTTTATTTATTTAATTAAATACAGCTCAACAGTTTGGACAGATAACAGAGCGAGTTATCAAAAGCGTCACTCTCATTTGAAAAAAAAAAAAATAATAATAATAATAAAAATGAAATAATTTATCGGAGCTTTCAAGTGCTGACTGATAGTTAATTTTTTCATTCCATCATAAAAAAAAGTCTCTGCTGACTGGAAAGCTGATGCTTCATTAGTGGTCCCGGTTGTCTGGTTTTTTTCTCTTGACTTCCAGGTCCACAATTTTGTATACAATTTATAATTTTATTTATTCACTTTTTATAAAGTATAAATATATTTACCTTTTTTTAGAACGAATTCGCCCGGAGCGAAACAAGTAAAACAAGTTTACAAGTAACTTCATACGTAGATGCACCATTCACTCATGTTTTTTACGCTTTACCTTTTTGTCATGTACGTATAAAACAGTCTACAAAACAGCGGACTTGTTTCATATTATTCTGTTTAGTTTTATTTTTTAGTATTCAGCCGGTCATACTATTTTTTTATTTTAATTTATCAAGCTTTGTTTTCTGTTGAACGCCACGGAGCGTATTCGAGAAGTAATTTAGTTCCCAGCTCACAGCTCACTAAGAGAAACGCCCGCGAGTACTCATTTTCTATTAACTTTTTTTTTTTTACACTATCTTTTTATTCTTTCGTGATAATTATTCTCAATTAAACTTTTAATTTTTACCCGTCGCTTCAAGCTCCACTCGTTGCTTTATTATTATTATTTTTTTCATCTTACTCACTGCTACGCTCATTACATTGGTTTGTTTTCCACATGACAGATTAGACGGATGTGACGCACTTTGGGACCAAGAAAATTTATCCTCGTTGAGGTCCAAGAGTAACCTCCCGGAAAACAATATTTGATAATGCTCAGAAAAAAAATTTTTAATAAGTTTAATAAAAAATTTATTTTGAATCTTTAATAATTTTTTTAAATTATGTAAACAAATATTATTATGCGTTTGAATGTAAAAATAAAAGTTATTTTCCTGTAAAAAATATCTTTAAGAACGAGCGAGACTTCAACTATTTTTTTTTTAATTTTCAAAATTAATTATTAGCGCTTCTATTCTGTTCCTTTTTCTATTTATTTATTTATTTACTTATTTTATAGTACTCTGAAAGGATTCAGATTAAAAAGTGTTCGATTTGACGTAGAATTCCCCATATTTTCTTCGATCAATACAATAAAGTTCAAAATCCAAAAACACAATTATCAAAAATTGACAACACTTTCATTTTCTTGTAAAAATGTTATATTCTCGATTTGAAAACAAGTTCTATCAGTGAAAATACAAATTAGTAACATTCCTAAAATTCTTAAATACAGAATTTCATTTTTTTACTCTCTTTGTTTCATCTTCTTAGTTCGAATCATGAATTTCTGGAGTTAATTAGAATAAAAATATCTTATAACAAGAGTAAAGTTTCAATAGCATCAAGATTATCGTTTTCATTTTAAATTTATTTATAATCTTAAATTATCTCAAAAATATTCAAAATTTGTGTTGAAGAATAAACATATGTTAAATTTTAAAAGCCTCGTTGATTATTCTCACATTCTTAAGACAATATTTGGAGTTCAAATTCTAGTGAAGGATGACAAAGTTAAAAAAACTCAATCATTAAATAATAAATCAAATGATCGAGAATCATTTTGCTGCAAGTTTTAAAAATTCAACATTTGTTCATTTTCCTAATACGTTTTTTAAATGATTTCAAGTGGATATTTTTCTTGAACCAAGTAGGTTTTTTATCAGTTTATACAAATAGACGCTAAAAAAATAATTAGTGAATTTGTCGCAATTAAGTGATCTTTTCCTACATAGTTATACCCTCTCAGTTAGATTTTATTCCTCTTAATCTGGGTAATAGTAGTAACGAGGATTAAGAAGGACGATACCATCAACATAATCTCAAATTAGGTCTACGATATTGGGATAATAAAAACAGTAATTTATTTATAAACTTTCGTGGGATTTAACAAGTGCCATAATCAAAATATACATAAATTTAATCAATCAAATGTGATCCGAAAAATTTAATTAAAATAATTCAAGTGGTGATCAGAAGTTTGGATTAAATTTTTTCTGTTTGTTCATACGGTAACTTTGGATGCTAAATATACCAATTTTGAATCTGGGTCAAGGTCATCTTTTAAACATTTGGACAAGCAGATGACAAAACGCTCTTGCGATTATTTACCTTAAGATTATTTCGATATTTGCTCTTGTATTTGTCAACAAATATGTCAAAGTTTAAAAGTAAACCCTTCTCTGAGAATAAGCTTTAAGCTCGATTTCATTCCCTCAGCCTTTACTTTGAGTTTCGGTGCTCTTGAGTCCCGGCGTGACGCTACTCGACTAGACTCAAGAGAGACACTAAGCCGAGGGATAAAGTGTTTCAGGGTGATAAATTGCCCTTTTTAGATTTACACAAGAAGTTTTTTTTTCAAAACTGGAATACATTTTTACGGCATTAGTGCTATCAATTGCGTAGATTTGTTGTAGGAAGATACAAAATTTGGTTTAGAAATTTGAAAAAAAGGATTTTTTTTTTCATATTTTCAAAATTTAGACATTTAAAAATAAGTCTCTGAGCAGATTTTTAAAAATTAGAATTATTTTTAAAGTTACACTTATTTTTTTGACGCCCGCCAGACTAAACCGAAGCAAGAATCTAAACTTTAGAAGCGTTTTTCTCGTAACTACTTTTTTTAATATGGTTGACATGATATCTCAAGTTCCAATGGATCAATATACTTGAAATTTAGTGCAAACATTTTTGATACTTTCAAAACTACTTTGATGCAAGAATTTATGGAAAAAATGTTTTCTTATTGTTTTTAAAAATTCTCAAACTCGAAAAAATGAAAAAGGAAGATAAATTTTTTTTTTTTTTTTCAAATCGACCAAGCTTAATCAATTGTAGATTTTTTTTTGTTAAGAATTCACCATTAATTTATGAATCTGATCACCAGGAGGGTCGAAATCAACTTTTTATTAAGTCTCTAGTCTAACAATTTCAATTTTGTTTTTTTTTCTTGCCAAATTTATTTTTATACTTTCAAAATGTCAAAAAGAAAATTGATAGTAAAAATGTTCGTTTCTTTTTTTATAGCATCCGTAAGATTGTCTTAAAATCGAGCTTCTCCACCAGAATAATCTCTCAATGCAGAGAAAAAATTGCTAATTCGAGAATTGTAAGGCTCTTAGTCAAAAAGATTAAAATAAAAACAATTATTTATAATTTATAAGTTATAAATAATTCAAGATATTCCAAGAGCTTTTTAAAAGTGTAAAAATATTAAATTATTCCAAACTGAATAGTTTACTACTGTTTCCCGTAGTGGATGAATATTCAAGTACCTTTAGAATAATTTATCCTATAGGATTAAAAATTGAAGGAAGCTTGAATAAAATGGATTAATTCTCAGATGTATTTATGTCATGTAACACGATTTTTTTAATTATCAATTTTAAATCATTTTAGTCCAGCGCTTTATATTCATTATAATGTATAATTCAAGATATGTCTATTCATACGTAAAAGAATTTTTTAATTCTTAGATTTGCCTTACGTTGATAAAATAGCTTGAAAATTTTTATAACCACAAAAAATGTTTGCCATCTTCAATCCTAAAAATGTTTAAGAAATTAAAAAGAAAACTTATATTTACTTACGTAATTTTTGTTTCAATGATTTCTTATGTAAAGTTTCATTCGGAGCACGCTAAAAAATTTAGTCTTGAATGAATCGAAGTCGAAGTTGGTGTTAAAATCGTTCGAAATATTAATACTTGTCTGAAAAAATAGAATTGACATTCATAATAAAAATTTTTGTCTATATTTAAAAAAAAATTTTTTTTTTTTGCAAAAATACGAAACAAAATTTTTGAAAGTGGCAGACTTATGGGAATAGATATTATTAAAGGTTCCCGCTTGTTTTACAATTTTTATTCATATTATAAGAGCCTTAAAATTGATTAAGAAATTTATTTTCACAAATTTTTACGATTGTTGACGTACATAGAATAATTTGGAAAAAAAAATGTTTTAAAATATTAGTTCATCGATTTTGTGTTTAAAAAAAAAAAAAAAAAAAAAAAAAAAGTGATTATATAGCAATCTTAAATTGTAAGTGATTTTATAACAAGAAAAAAATCTTTCGTCGGAATAATTTGGAACCAAAGTGACTAGATATTCAAAATTAAAGTTTTTAATATATCGCAGCGGTCTAATGTAGGTTATCAACGTCATTACTTAAGCTAATTACCATTCAGCGTCTATCGATCAGTTATAATTGATCTATTTATCGACGGAAATTAATAATTACTGAGGAGTATTGCAGCATTAATTGGTGCATAATTTCCAGAAATTGTTCTAACAATATAACCATCTACTATTACATTTACCGTTCGATCAAAAAAGTTTTTTACCTAATTTTATTGTTCCAGTAAAAAAGTGTTTTATTATTGGCCATCGATCTAAGCCTTGTCGATCAATAATTTCAAATCTTGACAATAACTCACCCCCAAAAAAACTTTAAATGGATTTTTTTTTCCCAATGGAAACTAAATTTCTACACAAGTGAACCCAGCGTCACTAAATCATTTATAGAGCGCCCTCGAAATAGCTTTTGACACTCGCAAGTCACCTCTATAGCGTTTGAAATTGATACTTGTTGCTGTTTTTTTTGATAGGAAGGAAAATTGCGAGGCAAAGCAATTGAGTTGAATCTTTTTTATTCACCGACGAGTCAAAAAAGTCCAATTATTCGAGAAATTTATTACAGAAAGGTGTAAAGTAGTTTATAAACAAATTGGGGCGGTTTCATTGATACACTCACGCATGCTCAAAGTATGCACTTGTTTTGCTCTCTTTGTAGCGTGCATTGATTTCCTTGACTTTGTCCTGGTTATTCCCGAGCGATAGAACTTCTGGAGATTTCATTTAGATTATCATAGGGGGAATAAAACTTAAGGGACCCCTCTGCTTTGCTTTCAAAGTGATATTTACATTTTTTCATTTCTTTATTTTATCTTCACAATGGACAAACGTTATTCTGCCATGCATACTAATTTTAATTACATTAGTTATCTCGAAAAAAGAGACCATTATTAAATTACATTTTAAAACATCCGACAGGTCAGCTGAATGTTTTCACTATTGTTATCATTTTTAAGCATTCGGTGTCATCCGATATTTATAATATTTTATCATAATTTCGATAGAAAAATTATACGATTAATTAATACTTGTGGCCTCATCAGAAATTTGAAAAATAAAAACTATCAATTAAATTGTTAAAAAAATTTTATTCCTTTACCCTGATAAGAAGCTTTATACGGATGAATTCAGCTATGATTCAATCAGGCTATATATTGTCTATCAGACAATATATGATCGGATCTAAAAGTTGGCTATGTATTGTCATGTCATAAGTTTTTTTTTTTTTAATTATCATTGCTAATAACATTATCAAAAATTTTAAATCTATGTCATAATTATAATATCCTAGATACGTGAAATTCAGTGATAATTTATGATAATGATAATTAGCATTGAAATTTTCGGTAGAATGAAAAATAAATTACAGAACATTATTGGCATTTTAAAATTGATGGGCCACCGTGACGTCAATTAGGGATGTGGAATGATTGTAATGTTGATTCCCATTTGGGTCAAACGACGAATGGCCAATTAGTGACCACCGATGACCGTCATTTTATTCGTAAGCGACTGTTATATTAAACCCTCGAATATTCGGAAGTAATATCGATCTCATTGTAATATAATAAATGATAAGCATTATGACTTTGATCATTTATCCAAAAAAAGTCAAGAAATTATTTTGTATAAAAAAAATTATTTTTTAAATTTCTAGTAAAAAAATAAAAAATTGCAATCGATAATCACAATTTAAAAAAGTTTTTCTAAACCAAAATTGTGAAAAATAAATCATAATGCACTGAGAAAAAAAAACTATGCCCAGACATGGACTTCTTAGCTCAAGAATTTATTAAAATTAAAAATTTCATATTTTAATTTTTTGACAAACGAAAATCTTCACTTGAATCAAATAAAAATAATTTTAAGCAATTTAACCAATTCTTCAGACGAAAAATTACACTCTTGAAAATGATATCCTCTAATTTGTGTAAAATCTTTGAAGTTTTCGTATAACTTCTGAGAAAAGTTCTTTTTCTAATTGATATAAATCTTAACAAACAAGTTTAACTCAGACGATACTACTTAAAAAGATATCACGAGGAAAATATTATTTGGAACAACCTTGTAAGCTTTTAACTAGCAACGAACAAGATCTTCTAACCCTACAAGGAAAGCAAGGAAGGAAGTTGATTAAAAGTAATTTAGCTTGGCTGGCTGAGAAGTTGGCCGGAGTTTTGGTGCCAGCAACTTTCCGTCATTGACGAACTGACATATATAGACTTACAGAAGATACTGTGCTATCGGTAGCTCTTGAGCCAGGCGACATTAATCTGCCCTAGGTCGATGATTAATGTTCACAAAATTCTCGCTTAATCTTGTTCATTGTCCAATTTAAATTAAGTTCTCTTTTCTTTCCTATATCATGTATCAACTTTTTAAATTAAACCCTCGAAAGCTTCATCTTCAAAAGCTCATCATTTCTCAGCCCTTGCTCTCGCCTCAAATATATATTCTACAATAATATCCACCTGAAAACACTAGACCTGTATATCCGGTGGGCCTCATTTTGAAATCCACCTCACATGTAATTTTCCCGAGGATATATTGCCCGAGGGTAAACCTTGGAGTGCAATAAGTTGTCTGGGAAAATAAACCGCTGGCTACTATAGACCTACATATATACTCTGTATATATGTGAATTACTTGGTGTTATGCAGTTGTATTCCGAAGATGAGGATACCGTGTGTAGTATGCTATTCGCTTATACAGATATAGAGATAGATACAGATATATACCTACGACAGAACAGTGGGCCACTGGTGCATCGCTCTATACCTTTATCGCTAAATGTATAACACATGTTATGAATGCCATACATATTTAGTCCATAATACATATTAGCATTCCGGATGGATAAATAAACCCTTGAGGGTTTTTAATATTTCAGGAAATTATTTTTTTTTTTAGAATAGCACAGGAGGCTCTTTTATTCTGGAATGCAATATCTTCGGAATCCAACTATCGGATATCAATAAAAATAGTTAAATTAGTAAACAGCCCACATGCATTCCAGTTGATAGTTTCGAAACTCACGGGAATTTAAACGCCCGAAATAATTTGGAAAGTTTGTTACATTGTATTGTTTAATTCCCCGGCTTTTTTGAATACTTTATCAGATAATTAGAAAAAAAAATGAAATTATAAACACGTGAAAAAATTTTCTGAGTCAATAGTAACGTGTATTAAACAAAAATTTATTACGTTGTTGATTGAATAAAAAACGAATGTTAGATGAATTCGTTATGAATTTATATAATTGGCACATTAGGATATTATCAATTATTATTTTTGGTATAAAAATTTCGGTAGGAAATCGCCAATGATACATAAACAGTAAAAAAAAAAAAAAAAAAAAAATTATTTCAAAATTATAAATCATCATTTTCCCTTTACGAGACTAGGCTCAAAATGCGTGTCTTGAGAAGTAATATTTTTGAAAATTTTGAAAAAAAAATCGAAGCATAAAAACAATCTTAAAATTGCTGTTTCAAGTCTAAAATTAAAAAAAAAAATAATCAAATTTATAACGAATAATTTTTTGCTAAAATTTTTAAGAAAATTCGTCAAAAAACACGAATTTTGAAAAAAAAAAACACCCAAATCGGACAATTGTCCACTAAGTTATGGCTATTTAAAAAAAAACTTCCCGAAATCTTAAAAAATTCATAAAACCTTTTTCTAGGGGTGCAAAAAAGTATCCAAATTTCAGCGAAATCGGAGATGCAAAATCTATTCGTCGGACGAGTTTGTATAGAATGCCCCATATATTGATACATATCAGATCATATCAAGCCAAATATCGACAGGTGGACCTATAAGGCAACATTAGAAAATTTTATCACCAGCATTTTGAAATGAACTATGTCAACATATCAGATCTTTTCAGGCTAGATATAAATGCATCAATTTTTTGATATGGTCATATATGAACATATAAAAAAACTTTTTCACAAGGATAGTGAAAAATATTGAGGATTTACTTATTATTAAATTGATATGTTGGGCGATCAAAAACAAGAGGATAGAATAAAAAATGAAAATGCATTTGAGTTTATCCTACTTGGGAAATTGTTTTTCTTCAATTCCCAATACGTTTTCCGAAGATAAGTTGAACTTGTATACAAAATACACACCATACGTCTATAGTCAAGTATCGAAAATTTATTGAAATACTCGGGGGATTTTGTGCGGAAGAATTTAGGTCAAGGGGATATACATGAAAGCACATACATGAAAGTCTCGAGAGGTGATCAAGAGTTTAGCCCTTGGGATTTCATTGCACTCAACGAGCTCAGCAATATTTAACAAGCTTCCTCAATTTTCCTCTTATTCAAATCTTAAAGCTCTGAGGCTATTAAAATCTGGTGTTTACCAATTACCCAAAATCTCTCGTCAATTATTCATACTAACATTGTAAATTATCGATTATCATTCGTACTTTATATGATAACCATATTTTAATGAAAAAAATTCAGTTAAATAAATGAAAAAGCAGTTTTTATTAAAAAACTGCAATGTTTTTATTTTTTATGTCATATCTGGTTTTTTTTTTTTTTTGAGTCAAACATTTGCTAAAATAAACCGAGTACTGTTCTAAGCTTGATTTATAACTTATGATAATAAATTCCCGATAATAAATTAAAATAAAAAATTTAAACATTTAGTATTTGTCAGAAGCAATAAAACAAATTATTTATTAACAATAAAAATCAAGTGAAATAATGAGATTACGCAAACATTGAGCCTAAAAGTGACGTTTAAAAATATAAAATATAAAATACCTACAACAATCACCGCTTAACCACTCACAGACGTAAAAAAATGAACAATATAATACGAATATTTATCTGACAAACATCTGTCACATTATTTAATTTATTTTTAATGTTGTTAACGAATTAACATGGACTAATATATCTATATCCATTTATAATATGTACACACACGATCCAAAAATAAATCGTCAAGATGAGTGTTAATACGGGTGAGTTGGCGTTCTTTCCACGCAATACGCAAATGTTGCGCAATAACTAATTATATTCTCGAGTGTATTAAATTTGAGTCAACAGGAAAAAAATTATGTACTTTTTAAGTCATTGATAAAAATTAAAGATTTTGAGATTAAAATTGAGACTTAGATGCGCTTGAAACAATATCCTATCAAAGATTAATTATATTTTAGTTTTTGGTAAAAGTTAGTATTATTTGTTTATATTTTAGAGAAAATATTTTTAGATAATTATCAATATTATAAGTTATTGATTAAAAAAAATATTTTTCATTCTATTCCCAGAAAATTGTTTTATATCTGGCGAATTTTCATGTGTGGCTCGATACTCTGTAAAAAAGTTGCGTAGTAGAGGGTTTTTCATTGATTTAATCCCTCGAAAGAAATTTGATTTCAAGAAAGATTTTATTTGTTTTGATAATAAAAAAAAAGCTTCGTAAGGTGAATTCTTTTTTTTTAAGAAAAAAATAAAAAGTTATTAGGTAAAAAATTACAAAATGCGTATTCAAAGATTTTGAAAATCAATGTAATCCTCTTTCTGAGATTGATATAACAAGTAAATCTATATTATTAAGAGAATAAGCAAAATTTTGTAGCCAGTGTATTTATATGATAAAATGGGTTTTTAGGGTTATTAAATTTGGTATCGTTGGAAAAGTCTTAACTTGGAGTTGTGCCTTTTCATGGTTTCATATCATTTTCACCAATAGTTAATTTATGATGATAAGTATTTAGGCTGCATTCAAAAATGCTCTAACTCTAGATACACAATTAAGAAATGACCTTGTGTCTCGTAAACTATTGACATTCTTAAAGATATAAGCTCATACCGATGTTGCATTCATCAAGACCTTTCATTTAAGTACCCACATCAATTTTTCATATATTTATATATATTATATATATGTATATGTGAAAAATATATCAAAATTCATGTGGATACTCAAATGAAAGCTCTTGTTGATTATAGCATCGAGAAGAGCTTATATTTTTAAAAACGTCAATAATTAAGAAAGTACAGTGCAATTTAACATATTTAAGAAATGACCTTGTATCATGTAAACTATTGACATTCTTACAGATATAAGCTCATCTCGATGTTTCACTCATTAAGACCTTTCATTTGAGTACCCACATCAATTTTTCATATATTTATATGTATTGTATATATGTATACATAAAAAATATACAAAATGTATGTGGGTACTCAAATGAAAGCTCTTGATGAGTATAGCATCGAGAAGAGCTTATATCTTTAAAAACGTCAATAGTTAAAAAAGTACAGTGCAATTTAACAAAAGTCATTATTTAACAAAGCAAAATTTTATTTATTTTTAGTTCACAAGTCACGGCAATCACATAGTGATTGCAAGGTTGCTAGTTTCAATATTAAAAAAAAAATGTGTCAACATTTTTAATTTTTAGATTACAATTATTTATTTAAATCTCAAGAAGAAAAATTTCTATAAAAAAACATTGAGAATTCAGTTATAATAAATATTGGATGTTTCGTAAACTTTTTTCTAACTTCATCATAAGTACTGAATTATATATTCGCACGTAAATGTTTTTATTAAAATATTTTGGCTACGCTATATTAACATTTACATTTCGTGGGCAAATACGATAATTAAGTAAAACTATATCAACGTCAATTAAGCTTCTGTGAATGTAATCGCAGCTAAATGCTCAGTAATTGTCTCCACTAATATGATGTTAATTGAATGACGTTACTTAATCAAATTCAATAAATTAATTAAGAGAACGTGAACGAGTTAATTATTCTAATGCTTTTCAATAAACTTTTGACAAACTTTATAATTACATTAACACATTATCATACCATTCATCATTTGATCAATTTTTCAAACACGTTGTTGATCGCTTTAACACCAATATCAAATATTAATAAATAAATTGATGAGTTAATTAAGTATCAAATTATAAAGTGTATAAGTCTAAGTCTAGTTAATATAACTCTGAAGTCCCTTCGGAAAATCGACAGAGAAACATATAAAGGAAAGGAAGAAAATTACAGAGCGAAGTAGTACCGGTGATCGTTTTCCAGCCACAAAGTGGACCAATTACCGGGTGAAACGATCGTAGAATCGCGCGCTCGATCGACCCGATGTCTCGTTCAAAAGCGAGGGGGGGTCACCAACTTGGTAATACTGCAATGCAGTTCTCCATTCTCTCTGTCAATCCATTCATTTCATTTTATTCCCTTTTCACCTTTTTGCGCTTTCCACCCTCCAGCCTACCTCTCATTGCCTACACGCTTGTATTTACTTTATTTTTTCTCTTTAACTCCATCTTCATCTGAATCTACATCTCGCGCCCTTTTAACTTCTCGTCACCTGAAATATTAACCCTCCTGCTGACTTTTTATTCTTTATCCCTCAACGGGGACCATTCAACCATCATTTAAGACGCTTTACTTATCCAGCTCTCAGCTCTAATTTAGTTTTTTTTTATCCCACTATTCATCATTCACTTTTAAATTGTCTCATCAAAAATTTTTGTTAATTAATTTTATGACACACGCTTCATCTAGACGTAAAATAAAATTAATTAAAATGAAAAAATTCAATTGGATTTTGTATGTTTTTGTAGTAAAAATCAAAAAATGTACTTAATTCGGGAGAAATTTTGTTGATACAAAAGCAAAATTATTTTGAAGAAAAAAATTTCTCAAATTAAGTAAGATTTACTTAAGTCAAAAAAAATTTTTTTAAATATTTTTAGATTTACGAAAATTGATTTTTTTAGTTCAAGATTTTTTTTCGGGAATCTACTTAATTTTTTGTCAGTCTAAGTACGCTAAGCCCCCATTCTACCCTTGTGACCCTACTGTACTTAAAATGTTTAATTGTATTTTTGTATATTGAAAAAAAAAATTTCTCTTATAATGTCCTTCAATAATGACGAACATCAAAAGTTATTGATATTTTTTTTATGAAAAATATATTTTAAGTAGCCCTTGTACACCCTCGACTTCCTGATAAATATGAAGTGGATGAGGAGAAAAATGTGATGATAATATCAAAGAATGTGTTTATGACGTAGTGAAAAACACGCGATGAAACTGCGTAGGAATTATTGCGTGTCGCATTTTCTCGGAGCCGACTCATCCATTTATAAATAGCGGTACGAAAATTCCCCTCAACAAAATATGTGTACAAACGCCCGTAAACGCACTGCCAGTTTTATATTTGTGTAGATCTACTTGTTTAGTCAACGGCAATAGCAATGACTCGGTTAGAAGCAATCATTTTATTTTAAGGAGTATAAAAAATGACTGTTTTTGTTGTTATATTATATGAATCATAAATATAAGATGAAATGACTTTTATGTTTATGTTTATATTTGTATTTATATTTTATAAAGGAATAAGGCTTCTTTTGTGTGATAGAAACCAAGTGGAACAATGCATAAAAGTCCCGTGAATAAGTATAAATATCACTTTGAATTCCACTCCTTGAATTATTTCAAAACGTCTTTTAGGGATTCAAGCGCCGCCAGACAAATTCAATGATCTCGAGCTTTATTGTCCGATTATTTTTTATTCTTCTTACTTTAAACTACTCTGTCTTTATGGTATTGAAATTCAATAGCCGTTGAATTAAGTATGCATACATTGATAGAAAAAATAAACTTGATTTTATAAAGATTTTTATTAATGTTAAAATTATTTCTCCGTTTAATTTCATCAAAATAGTCGTTGAAAACTTTTTTTATATTTTTTTTAAAATATTAAATAACATTCAAGCAATATTTTTGAACTGAGAAAACTCAAAAAAAGAAAGTCGATTTAATTGATTCAGTTAAATTTTTTTTTGCTTCTAAATTCGTGCGTAAAAATTTGTTTATGCTCGATTTTAAAGTATAAGTTTTAAGCTTAACATAATCTAATTCTCAAACCAACATATTTTTTTAACAGAAATAAAAATTTTAACACCAGCTAGCGCCGCAGCAATCAACAGCTGTACTACTGATGACATTTATAATTTGTTTTTTTCGGTTAGGTGCAAGTTTTCATTCTTTATATCAGAAGACTGCCTTGGCGTATAATTATTATTGCAATTCATAAATACATACAATTTTCATTAAAAACAAAGTCTAATATAATTAATAATTACTGGATGTAGAAATTTATTAAACGACCGTATGTCATTGAAAATTTTTATTTACTAGATAACTTAAAAGTGGTTGTCGTTAATAATTTAATCATTAAATATTCAAAATATTAAACAATAACTCGTTTCTTATAATTGTAGAATTGTTGATTAAATATAATGATC
Source organism: Cotesia vestalis (assembly GCA_000956155.1). Lineage (NCBI taxonomy): Eukaryota > Metazoa > Arthropoda > Insecta > Hymenoptera > Braconidae > Cotesia > Cotesia vestalis. The sequence goes on along the minus strand of JZSA01004432.1, from coordinate 35,640 downwards.
CTGACATCATCAGAGAAAAATTTTTTTTATATGAGAAAAATAATTTACAGTAAAAAACAATTATACGCTCTTATTATATCTACTATGCGATTTAGCGTTATTTAATTTTTTTGCGTAGAAAAAATTCCTATTCTGATATTATTGAAAATTTATATAAAATTACTTCTTAAATTCTTGATGCAGTGAGTGGACATCATCGTTATTCCCGAGATTATACTCCGACTAATCAAGAAAATTTTATTAGCATTCTACGCGAGCTAATGAATTTAACTTTTAAAAGTTACTGAAAAAGTGTTGTTGTTTATTTAAAATTTATAATCTAAATAATTAAGTCAAGTTAAGTTAGTTAAATATAGTAATTATAGTTACTATCATGATATAATTTAGAGTTTATATAAATTTAATTGGATTATTAAATATAACATAATTAATCTGAGTGTAATTATAGCGAAACTTTTAAAAACTCTTTCGTATAAAAACTAAAAGTTTCAATTTATGTGCTGTATGCTCTCGTTAAAAAGAATATACTTACATATTGTATGAAACTTATTCTCAGCAGTCGAGAGTTTTTTCAGGGTTTCATTTTTTTTATAATTCTGTTTTTATATGACAGTATTAAAAGTGATAACTAGGCTATTATACTCAAAGAAAAAAAATATAAAGAAAATTAAGTGAAATTATTTTTGGGTTTGTGTGCAAATTTGTAGGACATACATTCGAGCATCTTGCTAAATTTCAGATAAATATTTTTCACATTGTCACTTCGGATAGGGATTGGTTATTTTTCTGGAGAAATTCAACTTTATTTTATTTCAAAAAAATTCTTATAATTTTTTATCTCGACTATTATTCAGAGCTGAGTTATATCGACACACATTAAGCTTAAAATATATAATAATAATAAAATCGAAGCGCATTTGGATGCTCGCCAGTGTGAAAATAGACCGCAAGCTTTTTTGTATTTTTTTCACACTTATTGTCCTACTTGTTTGCATTCGAGAGATAATTACCGATAAATAACCAAACATTATACTGATGCTCTGGAAAGATACTCAGGAATAAATTTATGTTGTGTGAATTGTCCAATATTTTTTTTTTCTTTAACAATGGTTAACTTTTGATAATTTAAATTTTAGAATCAATATTTAAAGTATAATATTATTTTTACTAAAAAAATTTGCTGGTAGAGAAAAAATTTTTCTGACTAAAATTGATGGTGACTATTAAATTGTCAAATAGACTGGTGATTTCTTCACATTTACTGAAAATCCTCGTTTTTTTTTATGCACTGAAATCCAAAGTGTACAAATATGTAGAAATGTCTAAGAAGAAAAAAATGCGTAACATGTAAAGTGGTTGTCAAATCAAATGACACAAGCGCTTCGTCGGATATTTAATATTTACTATTTACCATTTCTTGCTTAATGCACTTCCATCCTGTTTGCAAATACGTATGACTTATTTTATTGATATACATGAACGTTGTAACTATCTATATATGTATATGGATGTATTGTACGTTAACTCGTGTACCTACCACCGCAAGTAAAGTATTTTTTGCAATATTAATATAGGCATATATTGCAGCAATTTTGTCGAAGAATGTCATCGAAATTTAAATATTTACAAGATATGTTTCATTAGTTCATAAATATCAATGCATATACATTTTTATTGTAAAAATTTCATAACAATAATAATAAAAAATTTTTTCTAAATTCGATGGTATACTTTAATATTTATTCTTTCTAAAGACTGGTTTATAATACGTTTTAGATTTTTTAATTAATTGGCTATAATATTGTTAGCTTGTATTTCCCTGCAGGTATAAACAATTTAGCCCCAATTCAGATCTAAATTTGTCATTAAAGATAAATTTGACTGAAAAATTTGTATTACACTGGATAGCCAATTAATTAAAAAATCTTAAAAAAAAAAAAAAATAATAATAATAATAATAATAATAATAATAATAATAATAATAATAATGCGGATTAATTAAAGTAATTCATTAATTACTTTATGCGTTGAATACTCAACTCATTTATCGACAAAATACTCTGATGCATTTTAGGTTACACAGAGTCGAGGCAGTTTGGCATAGTAGTGGTAACTGAATTAGTCTGAATAGACAGAATTTACAATTGATTGGAATGAAATGAAAGCGATGAGAAGTTGGGGATTTCCAATAATAAATAATCGGCAACTAAATTTGTGTGACGTTCGTGATAATAAATTCATTATTCCCATTCAAGTTTAATGATTTCGTGCCTATATAAATTTATAATTTTTCGAGGAGATTTATTCAAATAATACTCAACTGAGAGGATTTCCAATCAAACGTTTTTAGATTTATAATGTTATTTTTTATTATATTTTTATCGGCAAATAAGTTATTACTTATCTGTTATCATTTATTAGTTTTTCATGGTTGGATAGTTAATTATTTTAATTACTCGATCGCATGAACATGCTCATTGATATTAAAACACAGTCACGCGAATCATTTTATTATCCTATATTTTTACGTTATATCATATTGTATATTAATTAAAAATTAAAAAACTGTTGTTACTTTGTTAATTGTTATTTACATGAGTGAATATTATCTAATGGATTAAAAATCATAGGTAGCCATTATAAAGCTATTTTTAATTTTAAAAAGCGCATTCGGTAGCCGAAATGAAAGTAGATTTTTCAGAGCTACGAAAAACTTGGAAAATCGTTGAAATAGATTTAACAATATAATTCCATTAAATAAATGGAAAAATAGGTGAGAGTCTTGGTCTGGGAAACTTTCATGTAAATTGAAGCTTAGTGAATAAGCTGTAAGACGCATTTTATAAAATTAATTTTGAAATAATAAATTAGAAGATAATTTTTTTTTTCATTAATTTTTGAGTAAACTTAAACTTATTTGAGAAAAAAATTCGCAAAAATTGTTCTGAAACAATTTTTTTTTAAAGTTTTAGCCGTTTTTTTATTGTTATTTTTGGATATTATTTATTGCGTTTTCTAAAATTATCAAATTTCTGGTTATAATTATCCTTATTGGTGATAAATAATATAAAACCATGTTTTTATTTTAATTATAATTTATAATCATTTACTACGATAATTATCCAACTTTTTGTTGACCTTTCTTACATTCTTCAAATTAATTTTTTAATTCAATAAAAATAAAATAAATAATTTGAAATTTATCAATTAGTAAATTTTATTTTCTATAAATTATTTTGTAATCATTATTTATAAATATTGTTGTTAAATTAATTGTTCAGAAATTATTTTAAGAAAGACCATTGTAAGTGTGACAAATTTCAGTTTCTTTTTTATATAGTTAATTGCTGTCTTTTCTGAATTATTCGGTTCGATAAGAATTTTAGATTCTATCATCGCTATAAGCGTCGTTCTCATATATGTTAAGTTGGCAAAAAAAAAATTATTTTTATCTTTCGAGTCTTTTATGAACATATGTTATATCATGTTTCAAGAGCTCTTTAAAAATTAGCTCGATAAAGGATTTTTACGGTTCGCTCAAGATTTGTAAAACTTTTAAAGTAAAGTACTTTAAAATCCTTTCTAGTGCTGCATATTTCTGTAAAATTTACTGAAAAATTTAAAAACAAGTCGACGTAAAAACAGGAACATTCACTCCCACAGAATCCAATAATTTACGTCCGTTTAAACCCACCCTTTATCGATCTGGTTGATGTAAGTTTGTCAACTGTAACGTTCTTTCTTTGCAATGAAATAGTTATTTACGTCATTAGTTCGCAAAGGGGTGATTTCCGACAACGTCGATGTTGCGATGTGAGCTCTAAGTTTGTGGTACGAATTTACACTCGATTTCGTGAATTCGCGTCACAAACTTTAAAGCGAATGTCGTAAAGTCGCGATTATCGAAATTGCCACTGAGCGGCCGAATGACGTACAATATTTTTTGTCATTACAGAGCTCAAAAAAATTTAATTTGACAGGGATACGAACCTCCTAATTACATGCTTACACTTTAATCAAATTGCTGTATGTAATTATTGAATTGTTTGTAAAAAGTTTGTAAAAGAAAAAGAAATTTAGTTTTATAGAAATTATCAATTTGTTCTTTATCATTTGCAGAAAAATATAAATTATTTAATAAATGTTTCACAATACCTTTATTCAAGGTACATTGATTACTTAAATGCGAAATCTCCCCAAAAAAATATCCCGGGACGGATTCTCACTGACAAAATCTCTCTTAACTAATTTTAACAATTTATTATAACTTAAATAATTTTTAATTATTTAAATTCCTTTGCTTGTGACTGTTTTGAGCCCTTTTATCATGGTTTTTGTGTGTATTTACTCGACAATAGGCCAACACGTACGCTTGTTATCTCGTTGTACCTTTTTATTATGGTTTTTCCGTATATTCATTCGAAAATTATGAAATTTTGTTTAAAATTCTTCATTATCAACGATCAATAAGATTTTGTCGCGGGGAGATTTTCCTAAGGAAATTTTGTCGGGGAGATAGTCGGGTCACCGTGTTACTGATACTCTACTAACATTCGGTCTCCTTTGCAATAAACAGCAAGCATAAAAAATTAACGACAAAATAGTAACTAAATTTGTAAAACTAGTCAAAGTTTTCAATCGGTAAGCTGAAATGTAATTTTTTTTTCCTCTATAGTCCCTCTCAATTTTGTTCGGTTGTATAGGAAAAGTTTAGGTGAAGTACACTGATAAAAAAATTAACTTGACTCCAGAGCTAGAATCTTGAACCAAGAATATTATTTTAAAGAAAATGATTTTCTTGAGTCAAGAGAATAAATTCTTGATTAACTCTAAATTTGGTAATCAGTTGATAATGTAATTTGTAAAATTAGTCGCAAATAAAAAATGATATTAATGAAATTAGCGAAATTTAAATTTCACCAAATATTAATTCAGTCATTTAAAAAATAGCGAAAAATAAAAAATCTGTAGCTACGTGAATTTAGCCAATTCTTACTGCTCACTGATAGAAGGATTTGGTTCTATTTAATAAGATTTAGTAACAGGTACTAAATGATTTAGTAACAAACCTTTCATAACCAAATATTTAGTAATAGTTACTAAATCATTTATTAAAGCCTATTTAGTTCCATCAAATAAATATTTAGTAGTATTTACTAAATGATTTATTGGTACTCAATAAATCGTTTGTTGGTATTAAAAAAACAAATTTTAGTGTGTAACCTTACTTTTTTACTTAAAATAAATCTAGATAATTAAAATAAATAATTTTTAGTAAAAATATAAGGTATTATAAAGAACAGAATCACATTAAGTTGAAATTTTTTATTTGAGGCATATTCAGTGAATAGGTTATGTATCACATTGAAAGTAAATAAAGGCGAACTTATCAGATAAAACGGAGTACAATTCACTTAAATTCCACGATTTTAAAATCTCTTGCATGGTTTTATTATTACAAATTGACTCAATATTTTAATAATAATTAAAATATTAATGTCAACACTAATGTTTTCAACAAATACATGTACAATTTTCAATTTCAGCATAGCCATCTACCGACAATACTTACCAAATAAATATTTAGTAACTATTACTAAATATTATTTTGTGTAACTAAATATTTATTTCTATATAATAAGGCTTTGTTCATATTGCTATAATTTATTTCGGATAAAAAAAACACTGATTAAACTGTAACAAATAATATTGATGGGTATTAAATATTTCTTTCTCCCAAATAAATGACTAAAAATTTTGTTACTAAATCAATTTAGTACTCCGTACTAAATCCTTCTATCAGTGTGAGTGAGTATCACGAAAAAAAGCTTTTCCACTTTTTGACACTGATAGGAAAAATCATAATTTTCATCGGAGAAAATTATTTTAAAATGTGATCAATGTTTACCGAAATTGCCGCAACTATATGACCTCAATCGGAATTCGATTTTTGTGGATTCAAATTGAATGTGTTTACTGTTATTAACTGACGAATTCCCCGAATCTCGTATACAATTCCAACGAAAGACTTTATCTTCAAGAGTTAAATAAAGTCCCCGTAAAAAGAGAATAATAAAAATAAGAAAAATAAAAAAAAAAAAGAAAACAATACCGAGCCGGTGAAAGCGTTGTCACCGCAAAGAATCGAGAATAACAAAGAGATAAAAAATAAATAAATAAAGTAATGTAAAGGGAAAGAGACAAGATGGAGGCTGGATGGTTGCCTGCCTGAAGTTTCTAGATATATAAAACGAAGTAGAGTCTGAGCAGAGTGTGGTGTCTGAAAGGAAGATTGGAAGGCGTTACAGAAGCTCGGAGATGTTATCGAGATGATGAAAGAGCCGCTTGCGGGCTAGCTACGGTTTGCGGATAATTGAAAGTTATGATTGCTAGCTGCTTTTGCGTGAATACCATTCTGTCCCGACTCAGATGTTTCTTCCTTGATGCTCGTCTTTCCTCTGCATCGCTATCACTCTCCATCACTATTACTCTGCATCCTCGATGTATTAACGTATAAATGTGTGTACTTGTATTATCATTCTCCGTACTCTGTAGTCAGCTCTTCTTCTATTCTCTAGATCCAAAGGCTGGGTAACTCGAAGACCAAGACATTAAATCTCTGTAGTTTGTAACTCGGGAATCACCGACACAAGATGTATAATTTCAACGAAATCACGCTTGTTTATATTATTATTATTATTTTTACATCCATTTCGCGTGACTAGACCCGATAATCTTATTAACGGTGTCGCTTCATTGCTTCCGGGCTTTTACTTATTAACTTTTATAAGATTTTATATAACATGATATTTATGGTTTTGATAAAATTTGTTGTGGGTTCAGGGTTTCAATTTTCAGAAATTAGTTTTTTTGTAAGAGTAGCAATATTATATGCACTGAAAAAAAAAAAAAAAAAAAAAAAACTACTTGATTCTAGAAGAATATTTTTTCCGAAATTTCATTCTTTTTTTGAAATATTTAAATCGAATTAATTAAAAAAAAAAAAAATACAAAAAGAATCGCTAAATAGAAAGTTCTTTAGAAGAATTTTACTTTAAGGTAGTACGAGCACCAAGGCAACTTTTAATAAAAGGATTGATTTTTTTTAATATGAAGTTTAAATATGTCTAAAAAAATTTCGAAAATTTTAAGGAGATTGCCCGAGTATTTAAATAAATGATTAACTTTGAAGTTGAGCAATTTAACATGGGTCTTATGAAGTAACTTCCAAACATTGATAAATTTCTGTATTTTTCTCGTAAAATTATCGATAAATATTTTTAAAAAATTTATGGATGAAAGTAAATATATTAGTGATGAATTTAATTCAAAAAAATTTACACTCGCTCAACTAATTAAAGTGTATAAATTAAAAGAAAAATAAATGCCGCCATTAGCCAATGTTAAATGTATAGCTAAATATGAATGTACATTTCACAAGCTAAACGAAAGTATAATTCATTGATTCAAGAAAAATGTTTTGGAAATTTCACTCATTATTTTCACTTATTTAGTTTTTTAGTTAATCTGAAAAATCAACGAGGTTAATTAAAAAAATAAAATATAAAGAAAAAGCGATAGTTTTTAGTTCAAGATTTTTACTAATTGAATAAACTATTTTCAAATAAGATTTTTTTTTATTCAATTGTTCTAAATTTAAAAGCAAACATTTTTTACTGTTAACATCACTTAGTAAGTATATTTATATAAAATCAAGCTAAATAAAGCTCTCGTAAATAATTAAATACCAATTATTTAATCGTAATTGTCATTGAGAAATGAAATGAGTAAATATTTGTGTACTTTAGATATATATTTAATAAAAAATGAATGTGAGCACATGTGTAACCAGAATCGATAATTATAAACCTTGAGTAAAGTAAATAAACAATAAAATTAATTCAATGAAAATTTATTTTGTCGTCCATTCAATTTAGATTAATGACATTGACGTAATCGAATGAAAAATTGTCACGTAAATATTGTCAGACTACAATATTTATAACTTGTCATTAGTTTATTGCGTATGCGCATACAATTTATTTATTTGTTAAAAAGTTTTTGTAATCATTTTGCGTTTCGGATGCTATAAAAATTTTTTTTTTTTTAATCAACGTAATTATGATTTAAAAATGTAATAACGAAAAAAAATCAAAAAATTGGAGAAAAAATTTTTACTTTTAAGTATGAAAAAAAATTTTAATGAAAAATTTACGTTTTTTCATACGCCCTTATAGTTCCGGGGTGCCATAAAAGCATACAATAATTATATGCTCTGATGAAATTTGTAAAGCGATTTATTTATTTTTTTTTTTCCAAAAATTTTAAATGGTCGTCTTTTGCATAAAGTAACCATTTTTGCCGAAACTGCCATACGATAACAATAAAAATCGGTGCAGTAAAGAACAAGTTAACTTTTTTCGAATTGTTATCTGCAATAAAAAGTAACGAGCATAGAAAGCATGAGCGTGAAATTGACGTGAAAAGCCGTAGTCGGTAGCATTAATAGTGATTATTGTACGGCCAGTCTATAAGCCTATAAATGTTTTATTCCTATATAAGTAAAGTATATATCACATGTAACAAATGTATACAGATACTTATACCACTGCAACAAATGGTCAACGAGCCTTAATGGTAATTTTCCGATATAATAATTCCGAGTTACCTTAGACCAATTACTTCCGGTTTTTTATGTCTTTATTCAACTTACTTGCATGATATGTACTTATAAACATAAGAATAAGCATGAGATATGTATATATTATGCTTTGTTTCGGTTGTACTTTTACCGAAAGCATTATTCGTGTTTCTATTTAAATTTAAAAAGCATTTTCAGAGCTTTTCTTATGTTTTCCGGTTATATCTTTCGACGATTTAAAAGGTTATGAAAAGATTTTGAATAATGAATAATAAATAAATAACTTAAGAGGGACGTAATTTTTTTCAGAATGTAAAAGTGTTGTGGTTTAAAAATTGATGGAATTAATTTCTATTGAAAAATATAAAAGTCTGTAACAATGTGGTAAATTGTTTCGTTTCATGTTCACTTGAGTTTTTGGTAAGAAAAATTTGAAACAACCTTTTCTTTTTTCAAAAAATTGATACTGGAAAATTTTTCTTTCTTAGTCATTTAATTTTTATGAACTGTAAAAAAATTCTGTGATTGCTAAGAACAAATTTAAAAGTTATTATTATCATTATTGAGGGTTTGAAAATTCTAAACTGTGAAACTAAAAAATTAATAAATCAATTTTTTATCAACAATGAAAATTTTAGTTATTTTTTGTTTTGCAGTGTGCGCTGATTATTCTTCTACAGTTATAAAAAAAAAAAAAAAAAAAAAAAAAAAAAAAAAAACATTTTAATAAAAAGTTCATGGCGATTAATTCAAACGAGACAATTTATAGTATAATCAACAACAGACTATAGGATTTAAATCCTCTTGGAATTGTTTCGAATGCTGCGTTATATTGAATTTATCGCTTACGATGTGTATTTACAAACAAGAGAAATTATTTGACCAGTAACTCATGCGTCTGATTTAAACTTTTACGTGTACGTATAAATTAATACATGAATACATAAATACACAAATAATATTCATAGCAATGTTCATTTTTCAATTTCGGGTATCATACAGTTATATTTTCCAACTACCTTTAATATATTCATCAATATAATATTTCCATTGTACATTGTAAATTGATAACAATATCCGATTACGATGAAAGTTAAATTAAATTTCAAAAATTGAAATTGAAAAGTTGTTTTTTTAGATTTTTTTAAGCCAAATTTGTGAAACTTTCTATGGTAATAAATTTAACCCCAATTTACCTGTCACAGATATTTAACTTAAGTGATGACAATAAAAAATTATATTTATCAAGAACGTACGGCAGTCACGCAAAGTCACATTCGTACACCTACTACGTATATAAATATTGATATTAATGTATAAATATAAGTATAAGTAAGCATAGACGTAGACGTAGATCCAAACATATGGAAGAATTTTTCATCGGCTTAATACACTGAAGACCTATATATTTGAACTCACTCGTATGCATAATTACCAAAGTTACTCAAGCAACTATACCGTTCCACTTGTCGTAAAAACATACATATAAGATATTTTTGTCATCTTTATTGTGCATTACAATCGTACAATAAAATTAATAACAATAGTTTAAAAAACGAAAAACTCGCTTTTGTAGAAAATCAAACTGAAAAATAAAAAAATAATTTTTAATGAATTTAAAATAAGGATCGAGTGATTAACAAAAAAATTTATTGCACTTTTATTGTAAAAAAGCGTAGGGTGCTTTTTAAGATACTTTCATAATGGATTTAGTTTTACCAATATCTATCAACAAAATATTTACGGTAATTGAAATCAAGCACCGCTTACGGAAAAATGATATATATCCTATGACATATTCAAATTTGCCCAAAATTAGATACGCATCGTACACTGATAAAAAGAAAGTATTCTTGGTTCAAGAATTTATTTTTTCTTGAATCAGGATAATTTTTTCATCAGTGCATATATCCAGAAATGTATATGAAAATATAATAATTGAAGTAATCTTCATCTTCATTTGGTTGAAAATATACGACGTCTAAAATAACTTTGTATTCAGGAACGAATTTTACGTACATATGACCTCTGTCAGAATTTCTAGTTACTACACGAAAAAAAAAATTTACTTAAATCAAGTAAATAATTTTGAAGAATTTCATCTTCTTGGTTTGAGTTTAAAAATTCTTAAACTAAGAAATTTCACTTGGTTTAAGGGGGGAAATACGTGTAGAAAGACGTTTTCATGCTGATTTTTTATTATTTTTTTTAAGGTATGAAAATTAATGTTATCAATTGAAGCTATCAGGTTATTTTATTCATATATTGATATTTTTAAATATTTTACAACAATATAACTTAAAAAGTAGCGGAGATTGTCTTCCGACTTAGCAATTGGTGTGCACTATGGAAGCTACAATTTTTATCTGAAATCAATGGCACAAAGAAAGTATTCTTGGTTCAAGAATTTATTTTTTCTTGAATCAGGATAATTTTTTCATCAGTGCATATATCCAGAAATGTATATAAAAATATAACCTCTGTCATAAGCGATATTTTTATTTAAACTATTTTTTTTTTAATAAACAATGTATGAAAAAATGGTAAAAAATTACGACTTAATTTCACATCCCTCTAAAAAATGCAAATTTTTACTTTTTTTTTGGAATTGAGGTTCATATAGAAGATACATGTCTAAGAAAAGCAATCCTTCTGTGCCATTGATTTCACATAAAAATTGTGGCTTCCACACTGCACACCAACTGAAAAGTTGGATGACAACCTACGGTGTGTATCAGCTGATATCTTCATTATTTGTTAAGTTGTATTATTGTTTAATACGGAAAAATACTCATAAATAAATAAATAAAATAGCTTGACAGTTTCAATAAATAATATTAATTTTTTCTACCTTAAAAAAATTAATTAAAATCAGTATGAAAACGGCCTTCTACACGTATTTCCCCCCTTAAGTACATTTTATTTGATTTGAGAATTTTTTGTCTTAATTCAAGATAATGAGCTTCTTCAAAATTATATTCTTGGTTCAAGAATTTTACTCTTGATTCAAGTTGATTTTTTTTTCGGTGTATGATTGTGTATCTGAATATGTATTTTGGGACAAATTTGAATATATCCCAGGATATATTTACAAATATATTATTTTTTCTAATATCGCTTGGAATTGCCTTACAATATCAGCACGAGATGCCTCAATTTTGTCCAACAAGTCTTCTCTTAATGAGCTGATCAGCTCCTCATCTCGTCAAGTTTATTTAGAACAGTATCCATGTTTTCCGTATCCCTTATATCAACCGGAATAAGATGTGAGTAATATTTTTGTTTCTACAAGTACAACTTAGACAATTATAATTTTCTCGCTTAGATGTATTTATATAACTTTATTTGCATTAGACACCTAATCAAAAATGTACCGTATATCGAGGATCACCTTTCTAAAACTACGGAAAATTTAATAAATAAATATTCCACGTTTTTCTACGATAAAATGAATTGTTTTGTTAATCATTCTATTCGTATTTTAAACCCACTGAAAATTATTTTCTACTTTTTAGTTTGATTTTTTATTAACGCGTGTTTTTAAGTTTCAAAAAATATTTTTTTTTTTAATTGCAAGACGTATGAAACTTCTTAGTTGATCCTGCCAGTAGTAACATGCTTGTCTCAAAGATTAAGCGATGCATGTCTCAGTAAACGCCTTAGTACTTAGCGCAAGACACTACCGTGTCTTTGGATATGAAAAACCGCTAATCCTGAAGACCTTGGTTAGGATAATAAAAGAAATTGAATTATATTATTGTTGTAAATCCAGCGTTCTAAAGTGGCCAAAAATTGAGTTCAAAGATACCGCCACATACATAGATACACAGATACAGGCTGAGCTAATAAAAAGCGTGCTAATGAAGTGCGTCATATTATGTTTACATTTAATTTTTAATGTGTGAAATTTATTCTATATTTATATATTATTTATTTAAACATACGTGCCTAGTTATTTTGTTTTTGGATCAATTGATATTCTCATGGATATTTGCGATTTTTGTATATAAATATATCTATATAGGTATCACATATTACTCATGTAAATTTACATAATAGATTCTTGTTGTCAACACACATAGATATGTAGTTTACGTTGTCAAAGTAAGGCTGATAGATTTGTGAGTTAGCAGAAACTAGGCAACAAACTCAAGTAAATTTAAACTATTTGATGTATTAATATTAATGTACGTTATAATTAGAATGACTTTTTTTTCAAAGACGAATTTTATGAGAAAGATTTATTTTTTCATCTGTATTAAAAAATAACTCTTACTAATTTTAATTACATTGAATCTTTTATTAATTTTAATAATTTATTCATAAGTCGGTTTAAGTTTATAGAAATTACAAATTACAGAGTATAATAAATTATTTTTTCAGTAAATATTTATTTGGTATGTTTCATTGTAATATTAGAAAATATTTTTTAATTAATAATTATGATGATAATAATAAGTAGCTTATATTAATAGACCAATGATATTTGATGTCGTTTAGAAAAGTATGACGTCTTCAAAACGCCAACGTTGTTGTCAAAGTCTGAGTCAGTTGATTCATCGAAGTATAAGAGTGTGCCAAGGGACGTCCTAAGAATAACGTCATGAAATACGGAATAACGAATATAAGCCAAATATGTATTATTATTATTATTTTCAAATTTGTTACTCTCATTTCTTACTATTAAATGTTTTCCCAATCCGTTTATTTGACGTCATCTTTGTTGAAAAATTTGATAAGAAAATTTTAACAACAATTTTATCCATTTTGTGGTTATAATTTTTTTTTTTTATTTAAAAATAGAAAAATTACACAGTAAAAAATTAGTGTTAAAAACTTTTGTGTTGAATATTTAACACTTTTATCTATAAATTTAACATTTATTCTGTTAAATCAAAAAAGAAAGTGTTAAATATTTAACATAAAAATTTTTAACACAAAATTTTTTGACGCAAAATTATTTACTGTGTACAAGACTCAAATAGTAGAGATCCAGTTTTGACTCTAGGATTGGCCTGATCCCATTATTTCCAAAAAATTAAAATCTTAACTTTCATTGTTAACTTAACAAAAATGATAAAAATGTCTAAAATTTCTGTTAAAACGTTGTTAGCAAAATTTTTAATCATTGATAACGTCAAATTAAAGGATTCAAAAGCTTTTGTAACAAAAAATTATTACTAATATTATTATTATTATTATTATTTATAATACGCTAAAATAATAATTGAAAACGGCTGGAATTCAAAAAAATAAATATTTACATAGATTGCGAATAAAATGACAACGACAGTATCTATTTGTTCCTATGAATTCAATTTGTCACACACGACGGCTTTGAATATTTTAAAAGCGCGAATAAATATCTCAAGTACGTTTCCATGTGTAACATATGCACGTTTAAGTTTCATCCACGTGATTCGATAGTTGTCAGACATATGTGACAAATAAAGAAATAAAATGAATTATTATTATTGTTGTTGTTGTTATTTTTCATTTTTACAATACGAAGCTATTTCAAACTGACAAATATTATTTATACCACTATTGGAATGTCTCCTACCGCGTGATCTGGCGCACCCAATTAAACTGGATGTCACGCAAAGTTTTGATTTTTTTGTTTCCAAATAAAATAAATAAAATAAATATCAATTCGTCAAATTTGTCTTTATATTATACCTCTGCTGAAAATTGGATCAAAAAACCATAAACAAAAAATGATAAACAGTTCCAACGATTTAAATTAGCATTGATGTTAAATAATTGTCTTGCGCTCTGTATTCTATATTGAAATTCATCTTAAACATTTTTTTTTTTTTTTTTTTTTTTTTTCAGGTTATTATTATCATCATTATCATGAATTTAAATATAAATATAAAGGTAGCAAACAAACTCTTATTTAGAGGCTACCTCGCTTTGCGAGGATCTGATTATCAAAACGATGTTAACGGAGCGGGCAATTTGAAAGCATTTGTCTGAAAAAGTCACGACAGTGTGACCTCGAGACATCGTAAAACATTACTGAGATCTAATCATCTAAATATACGCTGTGATATACGACTAACACTAACACTATTTAATTATTTGTGTGTAAGAGTTGCTCTATAAAGTGAGCTTGCTTATATATATCTTACGTATATATACTCCAGTTTTGTTATTACGCTGATAAACAGGTGACCATTTCTGGAGTAATTCACACTTTGTTCAGGGTCTGATGTCGTTGCATTCAGAGCTCTAAACAGTTTATTTTTATAATTATAATATTATTAATTTATTTAAAGATTTAGATAAATATATGCGGTTTATTCTTGTAACTATTTATTTTTAAGCAAATATTTGATTGTATATAAATATAAAGTTGAAGTTTTTCATGACTCAAGGAGATTGTTGTAATTATTTGAAAGTCGGGTGAACTCTATTTTTGACGATAATAAAAAAAAAATTTGAAAAAAAAAGATATTTTTGGAATTTTTACTTTTATAAATATCCTGTTTTTATTACACTTCAAGGAAAGTCTAACGGTAACAAGAGTATATACGGAACGAAATTTTTTCTGAAAATTGTTGAGCAAATTACTGTAATTGTGGAAGGTTTCGCAACTCCTGATCTAATTACAATTTTTTTAATAATTAAAGTGCCATTTATTTTTACTGTAGTGTACCGGTAAAAAATAATAAACGTGAAAAATTAACCAGATTAATAATTATTTTTTACTATTTAACTCGAATTTTTTTTGCTGAAATTACAATAAAATTTACTAGACTTTTCAGTAAAAATAATTCTAAGTACCCGTATTATTCACCTGCTGAGGTGGCGCTGCAATCGCTCTCGACTTCTCAGGTTTATAAAAAATTACACATATCAGTGATCAGTTATTATTCCATTACAGTTAAGGAGATCCACGCGAAGTAGTCAAATTTTTAAAGTTTCCTGAAAATTTGTAGATTCAATCTACGCAGCCTAATAATTAATAAAAAATTTATATAATCAAATAATTAGGCTTGAAAATTGTAATTTTTACATGTAGATAAATGGAGATTTCACCAGCCGTGGATTTGGTTGCAATTAACGATTTAAAAAAATTTCATTTTCATTGAATTCGATCGATAAAATAATAAGCTTTCGATTAAAACAATAATAAAAGTAGGTTTTTGAGCGTATTACGGAGATATTTCATATTTTTTGAACAATCACAAGGAACATCCGTTCTCTAAAGTCTTATATTTAACTTGGCAACACCGCTTGCGCAGTTACCCGGCGCATAAGTAACCGCGGCTTTTTAAATGCTAGAAGATCTTAGTCATTTCAAAAAAATTTCCTCAAAAATGTTGTTAATTCATTTAAAAATTAATTTTAATATGCACAACAAAAGTATTTCTACGTATTTTTATATAGACACTCTTTACACTAGGAGGGTACTTGGATCTCCTTAATCTAAGTAACCGTATTATCCACCGACTTTGAGGTGACACTGCAATCGCTCTTAAATTCTCAGCTGTATAAAAAATTACACATATCATGAGCAATTGTTATTCAATTACAGATAATTCTAACAGAGTTTTATTCAAATATTATTCGAATAAAATTTTATGCAATTAGTTAAAAATTTGTAAAACTGTACTCTTATGACATTCGTCATTTTTTTCTTCTGTAAGCTATTATTCAATCTGAATATTTTAATTTTCTATGATTCTGGAATTCAATAAAGGTACCACTTTCTGAATTTTCATTTTTTTCAGTTTACATAATTATAACATAAATCTTTTAAAAATTAAATTATGCAACACGCAACTGTAAATTCTAACAACAGAGAAAAAAATTTTTTTTTCAAAGCTTTCTTGCTCATAATTTCCTTCATGAAAGGTAAAACTGTCTCTTTGCTGGTAAACTGTTGTAAGCTATAAAAAGCAATATAAATACAGCAAGCACCCACATTACGCAATGTTAATACGATTCAAAGGAGAATAAGAATTCATGCGAAGTCAAAAAAAAAAAAAAAACTAACAAAACAAAACTCTTTACATTGTTTGTCCGACAAAACGTCAACATATTGTTAAGTTGATATTGATGTAATACACGTAACAACACCCGACTCTTCTTTATAAGAGCGTTTGTACATTAAGTCGAGGTCACAAGTGTTTTTGCAACATTTTTTGGATAAAGATGAATCGTTAATTTTTTTAGATAATTATCTGATAGTTTGTAATTGATATAAAATTATAGTAAATAAATTAATTTTGACAAAATAAAATTATGCTCATGTCTTTGAAAGCAAATATTAATGCTTAGAGGTTTGATGTGAATAAATAGAATGGCGTAATTCGATGCCATGGCCGGCAGCTAGTTGACCTGGAGGTGAAAGGTGCTCACTTTTGCTCACTACAATAAATTTATAAATTAATCGTTTTACCTGAATATTGTCTCTATTTCGTTTGTAATTTAATCTGTTTTGTGTATTTATCAGTCGTTAATTAATTGTGATGTTTTAATTTTATTTTATTTTAATTAATTAATCATTTTTTGATGATTTTTTAAAAATATATTTTTTGGTGTAAATTTTTCTTGTTTAGTCAATTGGTTTTTAATTTATTAGAATTGATTGATTGTTAGCTCAAACGTCAAAAAAATGATAGCAATAGAGAAAATTTGAATCTTCCCACTATTTTTGAGTTTCAAAATTCTAACTATCTGTTAAAATAGTCCTTAATACTTTTGAGCAATAAAAAACTTCGATTTCTTTTCAACGCATCCTTCAATTTTAGTTTTATTTTTTCGCGGCGTTTCATATATATACTTCATTAAGCTCAAAAAAATATGTAAGGTATTAAATCGATTGGACTAGTAAATTGAAAATTTATCTCAAAATAACTTAAAAAATTTTTTTTTATTATTTATTTCTTGAATATCTTTAAAACGTTTCAATACTGTTCTGTTGATTTCGTTTAAAATGGAATGAGATATAAATTTTAATAAATTGTATTAAATGTCATGTTGGGTGTCTCGATCGGTTGTAAACTCAATTTTTTTTAATTTCTAATTTTTAAAACGGAAAATTAAAAATTACCAAGAAAATACTTTTAATTAATTGATAATAAAAAGCATTAAAACTGATGACAAAGTCTCGCCATTTTTCCGACAACTGAGACAACTAACGGTGGCGTCATTTACTAAATGAAAAAAGGCGGTAAATTTTAGAATAACAAAATTAAATTTGTCATTTTTTAGAGTTATGAATCAATAAAATCTAACCATTATAAATTAACGATTTAAATTCTTGTTAATATAATAAAAAATAATTAATTAATTAAATTAATAATTCGACGGTTAAATCATTTAGTGAAATATCAGTTACTAATTAAAATTTTCAATACACAGTTATAATTACGATGAAAATTAAATTGAAATGATATTATTGCATGGAGATGAAATTTATTAATAATTAAATTATACGACAGATTGTTAAAAATAATTGAGAGTATATAAATTAAAAATAATTATCAGAAAGGTATAATTATAATGATAATAATATTTATTGATTTAACAGCTTAACGTAGTTAGTTTACGCGTAATAATTCATGTTTTATTAACCCGTTAAGTTTATAAAGTCATTTAATATTAATAAACGGACAAGAGATATTTTGTAACATTAGTACGCAGTGATATAATTTTATGAGTCATTAATATTTAAGTAAGAAATACAAAATACACATAATAACAGGGAACTTGTTATTACAGGCATCAATAGGTACGACATGAATTTTTAATTTTTAAATAAAGTACTCGAAAGTTTTAGCGATACAAAGTTGTATAAAAGTTAAGAAAGATATAAAATAAAGCATACAAGCGTCAGTAGGAAATCTGAGATTACAAAATCTTGAAAAATGCAACGGAAACTATCTTGTGAAAAGTTTATTTGAGAAACGGGAATAAATTATTGGTATAGATAACTTGGATTGTCGATCTGGATATTATATATCTTCAAGGAAACATAAATAAATATAACTTCATTCTGTGGATATACTGGACTGAAATTGTCCGATAAGAAAATAATCCCACTTTTTTTTAACACTTGTAAAAAAAAAATTTGCTTATAAAATATTCTTGACTTCAACTTTTTGTATACACTTTTTTTTTATCAAAAAATGACTATCAACTTATCGAAATAGGTGAATAAAAATCTCGTTATTTAATCATTTAAAAAAATAATGATGATAAATAAATATAAATATAAATATGAATATAATTACAAATAAGCGGATTATAATGGGGTTTTATACAAAATATATAGCGTAAACTAAATTCGATTTCCGTGGTTGCCCACTGTCGTATCGAATCGAAATGCCGCGAATCATCCGATAGTATGATATCGAGATCGCATATCGCGTGACCTGAAACCGTGACGCGTAAATACGAGCATCCGTCGTATAGCCGATTGAATTATTATTTCGGATCGATGGAACATGTATCTATATGTATATGTTGTCCCTCTTCATCCCAACCCCTTAAACCAGGAAACAATGCAAAAACTCTTCGGCTATTCAGTTTCAAAGCTGAATCGCGTGTCCGGGAAATATAGTAAACGTTATTAGATTTCAAAGATTGTTAGCGTTTAGCTTTTTAATAATTAATTATTGATTATTATTATAATCGAGATATTAATTTTTTTAATGTTAAATCCTTCTTAATTCTTTAATTTAACGTTAGTTTTATTGAAAGTTTTAGTTAGATCATTTTAGCAGAAATTTTTGCTATATTTGTGATTTTTGTTAAATTAACCATGAAAGTTAAAATTTAAATTCACTGACAAGTACAAACAAAAACTTTGATAGAAATATTGAAATTGAACCAAGCCATGAATCAAACCTGGATTTTTACGAACACGGTGCTCTACTATTTAATCTATGGTCGGGTGTTCTAAAGTCTAATTATTGGATTATGAAGTCTATAATATAAAAAAATTAAAATTTAATATTTAGAATTTACCAACCTTGAGAATAATAACAAATACTGTAATTGAAAAAAAATAAAAAATAAAAAATAAATAAAAACAATATAAATTAAATTTAGCTAAAATAATATTTACATTTACCCGGTAAGCATACACTCGTAAATTACCGTGACGACAACCCTCATCTGCTTACGTCAGCGTGAAACATATAACAATGATTAACGATGGGCCTTCGCTAATTACGTTCCGCGATATAGCAACATACATTTAGAGTTTAGTCGACAGATATGATACAAATGATGCAAAATGCATCTTGCATTAAACGGACGCTGCAGTGCTGAGTAATATTTGCCGAAAATACCATTTGATAATTCCAGTCTATTGTATTGTAATTATTTAGATTGAAATGTCTGTACTCGCTTCTAAATTGCTGTGTGTTGGTACCAAAATGCAAATAATCTCTTGTAATGTATGATATGTTTTAATCACTAGACCACTAAACATTCATTCATTTGCTTAATTTATATTCTGCTAATAATAATAATAATAATAATAATAATTTTTTATATTTTTAGTTTTTAAAAAAACTAAAAATGTTAAATATTATAAAACCAGTCTTTAGAAAAAATAAATATCAAAAATAATAACAAAAAAATATATAATAATGAACGTACTTATATTATTTATCTAGCAATTAAATAAAAATCTTTTAATTAAATAAACAAAAGTTCGCTTTAAAAATATAAAAATCAAACAATAATTTTTTATTCGAAAATTTCATGGCAAATTCACGTTTGAAAAAAGTTGAAATGAGAAAATAAAATGAAATAATTCCCATCAACTTGATATGAAAAATTATATGAGGATATAAAGTAATATTCTTAGGCTCAAGCTGCTCTGTTGGATTTATTCAAAGATCCGAGATCCTAGAGGGAAAAGTGAATGATAAAGTTGTCTTGTTGGAAAGCATGTGCCGAGAAATTCATAAAGAATTTATTTTCTGACCCTTATGATACGGCGGATGACAGGAGAATTCTGTCAGCAGTTTTATGTCTGGCTTTAACTGGACATCATGCTTTTCAAGATATAAATGTCTTTAATATTAACATATAAGCTTAAATATTTATAAATTTTTTTTCTTGGAAGATATACGATTAAATAAAAAAAAAAAAAAGCGCCAATTCCTTAGTAGAATTTCTGATTATAGAATTAAATGCATTTTTTTATTTATGAAAATTTTTGCTCTGAAATATTAGAAATTGCATGTAGTTAAAATAATATACTGTGCATTATTTTTCACTTTTAGGTTATCTAATAATTATTTTTTATATTGAAATATTTTCTAATTTGTGACTTTTAATTTCAATTTAAAATTTATTTCAAAAGTACCCAAACCACACTATGATTAAAAATATCAAAAAGTCATAAAAAAAAAAAAGTTTTTTTATTCATTATTCGTAATTATTGACAATCATATAGTCACTGCAGGTTGCTAATCTAAATTCATTCAATTGTTACTATCAATTTCAATAACTCCATATTGTTACGAATCCTTTAATCAATCCTCTTATTGTTTCATTAAGGTATCTATTATACCGGAAAGTATTTTCCCCGGAATTTAATCGTTGTCACTAATTCAAATCATCAAAACTTTTCTTTCAATATCGCTAATTCGATTATGCAATAAAATAACTCAATAATACTTCCCCCAACAATGACAGAATAAAATTTAATTAATCGATAGTATTTATTTATAAGTTGCCTCAGAAATATTTATAAAAAATTCACAGGATGTAATTTTTTAGTGGATTTATTGATCGAAGTGTGTTCGTCCCATCCGATACCCGAAAAAAAAAAACACTAAAAATAAAACGCAGTAAATAATAAATAATTCTCACCATAAATATTCTCGAAGCTTTTAGGGCTCGGTTATTAATTGTATCCGTGTCGAATTAATAAAACTCCAATCGATAGAATGTTCCTGACACTATTTTTTTAAGAACATGTTATGTCATATTAGAGTGTATAAAAAAAATATACAATTTTTTTTTCTTTTTTTAAATAATTTCAAAACTGTGTGAGGATGTCAAAATAACAAGAGAAATCTTTTTAAATTAGAAAATTTATATCTTATCCTACAAGCGCTTATCGTGATACGAATTCTTAAAATTTTGGTGAAAAATTAAACGATCTACAAAAAAAGTTTCTTATGATTTTTCAATAAATTTACTATTTTAAATCTTATTCAAGATTAAAGTTAAACAAATCCTAAATTTTCAGATTTTCTTTTATTTTTAGCGAAATTATTATTACTAGCAACCTTGCAGTCACTATGTGACTGCCGTTACTTGTAAGGTATAAATAAATAAAATTTTGCTTTATTAAAAAATTACTTTTGTTATACTACACTGTACTTACTTAACTAATGATGTTTTTAAAGATATAAGCTCATCCCGACGTTACACTCATCAAGAGCTTTCATTTAAGTACCCACATACATTTTGATATATTTTTCATATATACATATATATATATAATATATATAAATTTATAAAAAATTTATGTGGGTACTCAAACGAAAGGTCTCGATGAGTGTAATGTCGGGGTGAACTTATATCTTTAAAAATGTCAATAGTTCACAAGATACAAGATCATTTCTTAAGTACGTATCTAGAGATAGAGTATTTTCGAATGCAGCCTAAGCATTTATCACAATAAATTGACTATCGCTGAAAATGATATGAAAACTAAAAAAGGTACAAATTCAAGTCAAGACCTTTGCAATGACACCAAATTTCACTAAAAAAATCGATTTTATCATTCGACTATCCTAGAGAAAAAATTTTTCTTATTCTTTTAATACTATAGATTATTATTTTTATTATTATCGATAAAAATTTCTCATTTATAGTCGAAAATATTCAATTCTGATTTAAGACAAAAATTCTGGAATCGCGTATCAAGTATTCAATATAATAGTGAAGTAATTTTGAAAATTATAATCATTCAAAGCCTCACAAAATTCTCTAAGCAGTAAAAAAAAATTAAATTTATTTTTTTTAATTTTTTCCTTTGAAAATTTAATGTAATTTTCCGATCTCATGAACAATTTTATTTTAATATTTTGTGTATAACAAAAAAACAACAAATAAAATACGAAAAAAATTTTCCAATAATAAACAAATTCTCCAATAAATTTTCAGCTACATCGTAACTGAATTAATATTCCAAAGTATTCGTTAAATTAAATTAAATTTTCCAAGCGAGCGACGCGCTTCAAAGAAAACCAGACTTTGGAGTCTGGTCCGACAATTACCGTAGCAAAAACTCATTATCGTTCTCCTCTAATGGTCTGCAATAAAAAAATTTTTAGTATTATTGTATTGCGCTTAATATTAAAAAAAATGTAAAGTATATTGAGATAAAAGATAAAAATAAAAAAAAAAATATCTAAAGTTAAAAGACACTTGTCTTTATCAATTATCTAAAAGTTTACACGAGCTGACAAACTCTTTGTCCTAGATATTAACAAAACGACAACTACATACTGTTAGACGTAATCACCTTGACACATACACGCCGACTGCACAAACGTAAACGGACTCATAGATATATCGTCGTTCTGCAGCACAGTCATGTCATGTGCGATGTGCGATGTGCGATGTGCGATGCACGGAACCCAGCCTCCGGCCACCACTGGCAACTGATAATAAAAATTCAGGTTACCTATCTATTCTAACGTTACTCTACTCTGCTCTGAATAACAAATTTGCCTCCAGCTTTTATTTGCTAAATTACTGCCGCCACTTTTTGTTTTTGCCGAAAGGATCTTGTACAATGTACATGCTACAGCTAACACGACATCAGACCGAAAAATTTACATTTTCCAATTATTTAAAACCTAAGTAGAAACAATTAACATCTCTAAAGTTAATTTGTTTAATTATTTAAAGCCGTTGTTTCGTTCAAATTTTTGTAGTTGTTAATTATTGCATTACCGTTCATTTTTAAAATAAAAAAATAATTTTTCATAACCGAAAATATAATAGATTTATAGATTTTGTTTATTTATGCCAAGGCAAAGGCCAAATGGCAATTTCTATGACATAGTACATACAGTTTTTACAAGAAAACAATTTCTGTGAATTACACACAATATATTATTGAATAAAATTTATTTAAATAATTTGTATATAAACAAGGTAAAATCAAATTAAACTTGGAAATTAATATAAAAATACGAATTTAAAATATAGAATTTTAATATCCCCAATTCAAATAATAACTCAGCATAATAATTCTGTGAATCGCATTTACTTTATCCTTATCATAATCTTTAATGTATTAAATTTAAATTTGTTATTTATTATATATTAAAGGGCAAAGAAAAAATAAATTGTTTTACTGACTTTTAAAATCAAGTGGAAAAAAAATAGTTCAAAGATCTATAAATGCCTCATAAATTTTATTTAAATTTAGAGAAAAAAATAAATCGTATTACTCACTTATTTGTATTAAGTAGATAATTCAACAAATTGTGCTTTAAATTTAGATTGAGAATTATTTTTGAGAAATTATCGCGCAAAATTTTGCACAACACAATTCGATTGTCTTATTTCAAAATACAGTAATTTAAAAAATTTTTTTTCTTTCTGGCATTGTTGTAGTTTTTAGTACTTTAGGTAAACAATTTTTTTTTTTTTTTTTTTTTTTTTTTTTTTAAGATAATTTCTATGTATAGATCAAATTTTTCCATAATTTTGGAGTGTTAACATTTTCTCTGTAAGGAAAACTTGAGGAAGTCTCACCAATGTTATTAACTATGTTTGAAAATAGAACTTAATTGACAAAATAGTTTTGAGAGTTCTGAAATCTTCTCAAAAACAGTAAGAATGTTTTCTACTGGACAAATGTGGACATTTATGGCCATATTAGAAAATTTAATAAGTCCATAAATGATTTTCGAGCAAAAGTATTGTCAAAAATATCCAACAGATGGCGCACGGTCACTAAATAATCTCCCTACAAGAGAGTCAACCCTGAGGTATCTAGTTATAAAATAAAAATCTTTTTTCAACTCTTCTAAGAAATTAATTTGACATTGATTTTTACTTGATTCAACTACGAAACCAATTTTTGTATAATAAAACATGGAAATTAACGGCCACATTTTTAGAAAAGATAAATATTTTTTTTTTATTTTCATCCACAACCAAAAACTTTTTCATGGAAAAATATGTTCTTGATTTAATTTTCCATCTAATTTGTTATTTATAATAATAATTATTGAAAATAAGTAATGATACATGACGAATTCATATTTTTGTGTAGTACAAAGGTACACAGAAAAAAAATTTCTTGAACCGAGAAAATTATAAGAAAGACTGAAGTTATTTTGGAGCAAGAAGAAATTTTCTTGGCTTAAAAAAATTGAACTTCGTTCAAGAAATTTTCACTTTTTCCAAGAAATTTTTAGTCTTCCTTAGGATTTTCTTGATTTAAGAAAATTTACGCTTGACTCAAGACTTTTTTTTTTTTTTCTATGTAAACACTTAATTTATTATACACAAAAAATTTGTATATAAAATTTTTTTGACACAATGACAGAAAATTTTTTTATTATGTGAAGTTAAAGTATTCTCTAGGATAAGATTAACGGTAGACTTGTTAAGCTTAACTATCTTGATTAAGATCAAATGAAGATGATAAAAAAAAGTGTTGAAAGTATTATATTGTGATAACATGTCACAGGTGAGTATATGAAATATAAAATAAAAATAATGAAGACATGTAAAAAAAAGTGTGTCTTCATATTTTTAACGCAAACTTGTTTAAATGGATTATTTGTAGCTTCCAGAAGCCTCACTAACAAGAACGTGACTTTGATTATTTACGACAGACGCGATTAAAAAAACACGTGGAAGAAATCTAGGACAATTTTTTTATTTTTAAAAAATATATTCATTGTGTATTTTGTTAAAATTTTTTATCAAGTATAAAATTTTCGGTCACTAAAGACAGTTAAATCTTAAATATCTTTTTAACAATGTAAATTTAGCTTAATTTAATTAAATAGGTAGCCATAAAAAAAAATTAATGAATTAATAGATAGTTAAAAATCATTGATAAAGGAAGTATTTTAGCAATGAAAATATAAGTGAATGATTTACGTCCGATTTACTCTACTAAGTTACGGATTCCCGAGTCGAAATTTAGAGCCTGAATAGAACCCTTTAGTCCGAAATAGATCCGACTGAGAGCCTTGTAGTCCCATAGCTCCGATTTTGAACCCACAGGTCCGAACATTGACCCAGAGGTCCGATTTTGAACCCTCAAGTCCGTTTTTTAAAAAATTAAAAATAAAAAATTAAAAATTAAAAATAAAAACTTAAAAATAAAAAATAAAAACTTAAAAATAACAAATTAAAAATTAAAAATAAAAAATTAAAAATTAAAAATAAAAACTTAAAAATAAAAAATAAAAACTTAAAAATAACAAATTAAAAATTAAAAATAAAAAATCAAAAATTAAAAATTAAACATTAAAAATTAAAAATTATACATAAAAAATTAAAAATTAAAACCGGAGAACAAAATTCTTGGCTCAAAAAAATTTTCGGGTGCCTGAAGTAAGGCCGAAGTTATGTTGGCCGAAGTAAAAATTTTTTTTGAAATTCTATTCTTGGTGGAAGTCATTTTTTCTTAATTCAAATGATCGTAAATACTTGTTGCAATAAATTTTTGTATTGGATCAAAATTTTTAGATACGTTAGGGAAGCAGCGCCACTTACTTCAGCTGAGAAAAAAATTTTCTCATCTTGGGAAAATTTTTCTCTTGAATATTTGATATTCATTTTATATTATTTTAGCGTGCAATCATACATATTGAATGAAAAAAAAAGATTCAATATTATTTGATCTTCCCATTTGACATGTTAATCAATAAAAATGTTAATGAAAATTTACTTCTATCTTTATATTGAATTTTTTGAAGCAAGAGAGAAATTTTCTCAAGACAAGAAAATTTACTTCTATCAAGAACTAAAATTTTTGGAGCAAGAGGCTGAATTTTCTCAAAACAAAAAGATTTTTTTGACTTAAATAAATTTTCTTGGATCAAGATACATATTTCTTAAAGCAAGAGATTTAATTTTGTTGGAATAAGTGAAATTTCTTGAGTAAAAAAAAATCTTGTCTCAAGAAAATCATTTTCTTCAAAATGGAATTCTTGGATCAAGAGTTTGGCTCTTGAGTCAAGTCAATTTTTTTATCAGTGTAGAAATCGGTTCATTCATTCAAAAGTTATTGCAGTTTAAAAATTTAAAAAATAGTGTTTTATTAAACTTCTATCAGAGTTTTGAGCTCGGAGAAGTCAAAATGAGACGAAAATTATATTTATTAAAAATTGATTTTTCTATCAATTATTTAATTACAATTTCCATCAATAATTAAAAAATTAAATTTATTAACTAAAAAAAATTTTTTTCTTGATCTGAAAAGAAAAATTCTTAAACTAAGAAATTTATATTGATTTAAGTGAATTTTATTTGATTCAAGAACTTTTCACCTTTTTTAACACAATGAATTTCTTTAAAATTATTTTAAAAATTTACTTTTTAACGAATATTTGTAAGTAAATGCCAAAATTGAAAAATTATTATTCAACCAAAACAATTATATATCGTCAAAATTGATATGGTCTTTAAAAAAAAAAAAAAAAATAATAATTTACAGTTACATTTTTAATATTGAAAATTTTAAATATTAAAATTTATAATAAAATATTGAAAATCCACAGAGTGATGTACAAAGTCTAGAGTAATATAAGGACGACTTTTCCTTTTTTTTAATTAATAATCATGTGTACAAAATAGTTAATTTTTATCAAAATATAATATTAAATAACATAATTTATATAAATATTAAACCGTCACACTTCATCATCATATAGATTTAGCTTATGAGAATGATGAAATATACCGTAGCTCATCGGTTGTATAGTGTAGGGGTTAGGTATCGGTCTAGCAAGCGCGCGGCTCGGGTTCGAATCTCGGACAGGACGGATTTTTCACTGTATTTCTTAGATTAGCGAAGGTTAGGTTTAAATAAATTCAAACAGGCTGAATTTACGTTAGCTCTACATCTAAAATCAAATAAAAAAAAGACGCTTAAAAAATTAATTTTTTTATTATTTTTTATCAAATAGCATGAGGCAGACTTGAAAGTTGACTAGAGTACAGTCCTGGTAACTAGGCATGGGCCAACAACTAAGGGAAATAAAAATTAAATAATAAAAACATAACAATAAAAGAGGACTTAGGGGTTTAAAATCGGATCTAATTTTTATTTTCATCAGTTCCGATTTTGAACCCTAAAGCGCCGAAAACGGAAATTTGTAGCGCTTGTGGGACCAAAACCGGACCTACTTAAACATGGTAACAGGCTCTAGTTTGAGCCCCTAAGTCCGAAATAGATCCGATTTTAGAAGGTTCTAAATGGGCTCTGAATTTCGACTCGGGTTGAAATGTATTGTTATAAGCCTGTCGCATGATAACGATAACTTGGAAATAGGAAGCGAAGAACTTACATACGTAAATATTACCATATATGTATGTACATTTTAACGTTGTTACATATAATTTGTATTGTTTTACTTGGATTGCGTAACTCCCAGGCAGAAGAATATTGATGATATAATAAGAACTAAAAGATTTAATAATTAATGATTAACAATGAACATTAAAAAATCGGGAGTGAGCTCGGGGTCAAAGAAATAAAATACTCTGCGACTAAAACAAACTTTAACTTGCTATGACAAGTTTCATGTACCAAATCACTCAAAAATACTTCAAACTATTTATCTCAAGTCTAAGTTTGTAATATTACACTGAAAAATGGTGTAAAAATCACACACAGATAGAAAGATTAGCTTGACTCAAGAGAAAAAATTTTTCAAGAGGAGAGCAGTAAATTTTTTGAGTCAAGAGAAAAATTTTTGAGCTAAGATAAAATTCTTGGTTCAAAGAAAAATTTCTTGGCTCAAGAATTTGTTCTCTAGTCTCAACAAATTTATTATTTTTCTTGTAATAGTCTTGGTTCAAGAATTTTTGTCTTGAGTTCAGTTATCCTTTCTATCCGTGCATCATTTAGTGGCACAAAAAATGTATTTAATGTATTTTTAAATGGACTAATTGGACAGCATCTATTTTCTAGCCTCGGTTACAATAAGCAGTGAATACGCGAAAATATAAATTTTTGAATTGTATTTTTAAAGAACATTCTTTTCATTTTAAATGCAAAAAGCCATAGATTCGATATTTATTATTATTAGAATAATTATAAGAATCATAAATGTAAACAACATAGAAAATAACTTGTACTAGGACTTACAAGTGCAGTTGATTTGCGCATGCACTAAAAACTGATATAAAATTCACACTACAGAGATACAATACTTGTATCACCTGTAATTCTAAAATTAAAGCATTCTTAGGCTGTAATTTATATTGTAAATTTTAAACCAATATTTTTCTTGGTGTAATTGAATTTTTACAATAAATTTTACTTTTTTAGAACAAAATTTTCATAAAGATTATTTTCTTTCTGTCTTACCGATAACTCCTACCGTAAAAAGTAAAAAATTATAAATTATTTTTATGATTTTCGAGAATTCACAATGTTGAATCTGTAGAAATTTCTGATGAACTTCTGCCTCGTACATCTAAAATTATTCCTCTAGATGTATTTAACAAATTATCATACAAAACTTGATACCCGGTATTGAAGTTTAAATAGAATTTCCTCAGGTCGCACGTTTTTCTGCTGAAACTTTGGCAGTTTTCGAAGTTTGTTACCATTACTTTTTTTAATTAAATAATAATTAATTACTTTAATGATATTTAAAATAGCTTTTATATGGGAACTTTCAAGATTTCTTAAGATATGAATTATTATAGCGAAAATTTATCAAAAAATGCTAATTGAACAAATTAAAAAAAATTTTGATGTAATTTATTTGTTTCATCTATGAATTTGTATACAGAAAAAAAATTAACTTGAATCAAGAGAAAAATTTTTAAACCAAGAAAATAATTTTGAAGAGTTTCATCGTCTTGGATCAAGACAAATAATTTTTGAATTAATTAAAATTTACTTAAACTAAGAATAATTTCTTGGTTTAAGAATTTTTCTACTCAAATCAAGAAGAGAAAATCCTTCAAAATTTTTTACTCGATTCAAGTTAATTTTTTTTTGTGTAATTTTTAAACAAATAACTATTTTTTGATATCCAATAAAAAGAAATAAAGAATTAATTCCGCGAAGTTTTTTTTTTCGTTTATAATACGAATAAAATCAGCTAATTTTTAACCGTGTACAATGTAGATAATAAATAGTAAATAAATGACAGCAATAAATGGGGCAGATGAAATTTGTATAACTGTATCTAAAGCCCGGATCCCCTCGACCTATTTCTGAAAATGGGTCGAGGTGAATCGATCCACCGAAATTAGGTTATGTGGAGAATAAAATGTTAAATCATACACCTCAAATCATATACAAATCTCATATAATTTTTATTATTATTTCAATTAATTAATTGTGTTATTAATTTCCATTGGTCGGAAAATTTGTTCGATAGAAAAAAACTTATCATACTAGTTGCATGAACGTGTCGTACAGACATTATTGTTAGTGAGTTGCATTTATTTACAAAAATTTTTTCACCGATTGTGAGGTAGGAATAAACCTATGTAACTACATGACAGTGGTAGCGCGTGCAAGGCCACTGGTCAGAGTTTATAGCCAGCCAAACGACTTCTTATACATCCATAAAGTCTGATAAGTGTTGGTCAATTACGAATTCACGTCAGCACGTATGTATGTATATTATATGTGAAAATAGTCTAGTCTAGTGTAGTAGATAAAATAAAATAAAAAATTAAAAGGATGAAATAAAACAAAAGTAATAAAAAGCTGACTGATCGTGTGCTGTGGTTTCATTTTCTCTCGTAAAAAACTTCCACACATTTTATCCGGATTTCTGTCAGAGTGCTTCTGGGATGAAAACTGGGGCATTGCTATATGCACTGGCTTTAACTATAAAGTGTGATTTTTTAACGGGGAATCACGATTCATTGTTTTCTTTTTATTAGATTTGATTTTTAGATTTTTAAAGTCAAATTTTATTTATTAAATCAAAAGATTTTCAATCAATCATTAAATAAATAATTTTTATATGTTTATTATTATTATTGTTATTTTTTGTGTGTGATTCAATTTGTAACTCAGCCCTTTTTTCTAAGTAAATTAAATAGATTTGTATTAAGATCCATTATTTGTAGTGTGACAATAATAACAATGACAAAATGTAATTTCATTTTTTATTGATTAAAAACAAAGATTATCTTGAGAAAATGTGGAGATTAACTCCCAGATGATCTTTACTTTCACTGAGTAAAAAGCTTTTCTAATTTCCCATTATCATGACTGTCACGTTCCAAGTAATGGATTTAAGTATAGAACTAGTTGATTTACTTATAGAAAAATGGACTGAGTTTCTTATTAAATCACAAAGTATAAATGTAGATTTTCAGATAGTCAAAATAATGTCGAAAGTTCTCAACTTGTTAAATATTATTTTTAATTTCTTATTATCACTACAAAAAATTAGTTTTTAGTACTACATATAAACATTGGATAGAGATACACTGTTTTTCAAAATATATTTTGTTTATATTGTTAATGTTTTGCGAAGGTCAGATATAGTAATAGAAACGACATGTATTTATTTATTTTATTTATTGAATAAAATTTTCTAAAAAATGAGCATTTTTATCTGTCCACGTTCTTATAAATTGTACGATTATATTAAGAATAGTAAATTGCAATTTAGATTATCATTAATTATTAACAAAAAAAAACTAACATGGAAAAGTTTACTAACTCATAATTATTTACCATAATTTTTTTGATGAGAAGTTAAATAATGTTTATAAATTAATTCCAAATCTTTTATTTAAAAAATCATATGAGTAAAAAATTTATTTTATTTTCAGACATTATGTTGCTATTTTTAAAAATATGGAAGATAATAAAGCAGAATTATTTTTTTAATAAATTCTAAAAAAAAAAATGTAAATTCTTTCAATATTCGACTGTTTAAATAAAACAATTATTTCACGTTATACTCATTCATAAATTAAATTAATTAATTGTTTTTTTTATAATTAAATTATAAGATCTATTTTTAATCTGCAGATTTATGAATCGAACTTTTGCTTTTTGATTAAAAAATCCTCAAACAAACCCGAAATAAAAATGAAAATAAGGCAAAAAATAAACAATGAAAAAAAAGTAAAAAAAAAAGTCGGTTGCATTATTTGAAGAGTAATTAAACGAACGAGTCGATGAGTTAAGAATATAAAAGCGTGAGATAAAAATAACTTGTACGTGACATTTTACCCGGACTGGTTTAAAAGTAGGGTGTATGTATATAGATATAGATATATAAATATAAATATAGAAGGGATGATGGAAGGCGGCTGGGAGGGTTGATTCTATCCGAGTCCTGGGACATTTCTGGGATTTCCAGTCGATGTTGCGCGGAGTTGCCTGTGACGTCACAGGAACTCGCTTTTCTGGTTTCATCGTGACGCCCACGTGTCGACGCAGGCGCAGTTAACTACTGGGTTAATAGGTTACAATATCGATTAGGTGAGTTTAGCTGTTACGCCGGGCGTCTCGACGTTTCTATCATCATCCATTCCCTACATCCCCTTCCCTTATAATCCGCTCTTTAACATCCTTTCAACATAATTCAATCTCAACAGCATCAGGCTGTGTCTAATATCCACGAAACCCTCAGTAACAGATCCAAATTCGTATCAACAAAAATTTATCCTCACTCCTCATAACTTACGTATGCACTTGCGTGCAACCACACCAATGTTTTCTTTCCATTTCACTTTTTATTAATGATTTTAGTTTAATTTATACCGCCACCCTTTATTATTTTTTCCGCAGCGTGGTGAGGTAAAACGTTATTATAATTATTATTATTATTACATTTATTAAAAAAATATCACTCAATTTTATTTTCTTTAAGGGGTTGGACGCATTTGGAATTTAAAAAAAAATCAATTTTTATACTTGAA
The DNA here is from genome assembly GCA_000956155.1 of Cotesia vestalis. Lineage (NCBI taxonomy): Eukaryota > Metazoa > Arthropoda > Insecta > Hymenoptera > Braconidae > Cotesia > Cotesia vestalis. Next base: position 2,897 of record JZSA01004432.1, on the reverse strand, counting down.
AATTTAAATATATTAACAAAAAATTAAATGTGTGTTGGAAAATTATTTTCAAAGTTATACTCCTAGTACATTTATAAAGCCGCTTTGGAGGATGTCGTTTATCAATAGGGTTGAATCCGAACAACTTTAAACGCCTTTTTTTTTTAAAACTGTATTTTCAAAATTGGTGAGCAAGATTTATCACAAACAGCTGATAAGATTCTCTAATTTGTACGCTATTTTTTTAAACATATTTTTCAGGAATTGATCTAAGAATTAATGATTCCAAAAAATATTTCATGTCACATGATAAATGCTAAAAAAATGTATCATAGCAGTTATATGGAGTTTCGTGCTAACAGGGTGGATGAACAAAATTTTTTTTGCCATTATACTCAAAATCGTTCAACAAGTTAAGATTATAGTTGAAAAAAATTTTATGAATTATTAACGCCAAAATGTTGATAAAAAGTTCTAAGCCAAAAGGGCGAATAATTTGAGACTTACGCTTTTTTTGGCGTTGGAGCATTTTTATTTAAAATTACCATAATGAGCTTAATTTAAAAAAAAAAATTTAATTTTCTTAGCGAGAAGTTAAAAAAAAATTTTTTTTTTATAAAAATAACCACAAACTATAATGTCATCGTTTCGTCGGAAACTCGAGATAAAAAATAATATCCTGTTTTATAACACTATTGATTTCATGTGCGGAAAATATCACATTGTCAAGGACAACGCCGTATAATTATCTCCCATATCAAATACTACAATCTAGAAAATCTTTCTTACAAAAAATAAAATTAGTTAACACCTCGAGACCTTGAAACCGATTTTTACAACAAATTTTGGATGAATTTGAAACTAAAATGTAGTTAATAAAATTATTACACCAAGAAAAAAATATGAAAATATCATTTAAAGGAATTGAAGTCGAGTTGTCAATAAAATATAGGATATGTCTATGACACGTGACATTTAATATCTTGGATGATATAATATTGACTATTTTCTTTCGAATATATCGATATTTTTTTTTCTGTATATTTCGTTCAAATTCGAGACCGGACGTTCTCAATCCTTTTCTCAAGAATCTAATAATAATGTCGGAGAGCTTTGAACACGTCCTAGACCGTGGAAAAGTTCAAAGCATCTGCAGATGGTCATCCTGCACGCCGTCTGCGGTGACAAGTAAACTAATAACTGGCATAGACATTTTAGATTTTATTTTTATAAGTTTATTTTATCCAGACCCGAAACTTCCGACTTCGCGATTCAAAATTTTAGATTAAATATTATTGAAAATGTGTTTATTGAAGCTGAATTAAACTTTATTGATAAAAACAAGGTTGCAATTAATAGTTTAAATTTATCTTTACTTGTTAAAAAATAATAACCGTGATTAATGAACAGTAACATGTGCGATCGTATACCACCGGTGAAACTATAAATTACCGATACTGAAAAAATAATAGTGCATGTACACAGAAGAGAAAATTCGATTAAGAGGCAGCAATAAATTTACTTTATCCTTACAACGAGATATTATCACTAAAAGTATTGTTTTATGATAATAATAATCATCAGTTTTAATTATTTACTCATATTAAATTTATTACACTGCTAATAATAATAAATAATATAGATAATTAAGAAAATGAAGAAAATTCCGCGATGAGCAAATCGTATTACCAAAGATCGTATAAAAAATTTTTTTTTGCTCCAATCAACTCAGGATGATGAAAAATTGACTGAAAAATATCTTTTTTTTTTTAAATACGCCCTTTTTGGATTATGAACTTTTTTTCTGAAAGCAGAATGGGCGTATCTTAAAAAAAAAATATATTTTTCATTTTTACAGTAAATTTTCATATTTTTAACATTTGTTAATTGATCAAAACAAAAAAATTTTATGTTGTACGCTTTTTTTACTTTACACGGAGAGAAAAATGTTCTCCGGATAAGAATATGTATGGTTGTTTCAGTTATACGCCGTATACTCATCTTCCTTAGCGATACGCTGTATAGGCAGTTCACCTATACAACGTTTCCTCAGTACAGATCGTCAAAATGACTATAATATTGTCATTAAGAGCATGGAATAAATTTTTAAAGCGACTATTTAATAAATAGCACTTGAGAAGTATTACAAATAAATAATAATTATGAGTATATAATAAAATTATAACCTTGAAATTAATATAACTAATTATAAAATTAAATAAATAATTTTCGATTATAAAAATTATTATAGAGAATTAACATTATTTCGTCAACATTATTTTAAACAGTGGTACACACAAAAAAAAAAATAATAATAATAATTACGTCAATTATAGGATTGAAAATTTAGCAAAAAAAGTAACATAAACAATTTGAACCAAATTTATTGAAATAAAAAATATATTACATATATATAATATTGTGCTTACTACATAAATATAACTAATGGGAAGGTGAATTTAACAGAAGTAATGTTCGATGTACAGTGTAAAGTGCATAATGTACAATATTACATGTACATCCACCGTATGTGCAACGTAATCCAAAAACTACAAGTACCACATTCACTACTTTTGTTTTCTTTTATTTTGCTATTACAACTACACGGGTAAGTTTTTAGCATTTAAATGAGCCATATATATATTTTTCATACACGAGCGTTAATAATTCTTCTAAAAAAAAAAAAATGTTTTTATTTTTTGCTCTAATACATAACTTGTCGTCCTTATCCTCAGCGTGACCTAATTCCTGGGCCGCCATTTCTATCGCTTGGTTGTGTTGTGGCTCGCGGCAATGTCATTTTCATTCAAAGGGATGGTTATAAACGAGCCAGAGAAGGGATGTCTGTCGCTTGTTTCAGGAGAAACCAGACAAAAGTACCATAAAAAAATTTATAAATAAATAACTGGAGAAAAAAG